>JAHLJT010009419.1:99279321-99393685 GCA_031308135.1 Acheta domesticus
GGTGCTCTTAGGTGCGTGAGGATTGTACTAATTAGGCGGTTAATGGGACAAGGTGGAACGGGCAGGGCGAAGCGATGCGGATAGTGAGAGAGATGACATGGGCGAGGATGAGAAGTAGAGAATGAGCTAGATATCAGTGCGAAGGCAAGGTGCTGGTGGGAGCGAAGGCTAGAGCCAGTGTGAGACCGAAGATGAAAGCGAAATCAAGGGCTAGGGATGAGAATTAAAGCAGAGGAGATGGTGAGAGCGGAGGTAAGGCGCCGGCATAAGCACAAGCGAGGTCTAGGATTGGGGCAGTACATGAGCGAAGGCAAGGGCGAGGATGAGAAAGCACAAGAACGACAGCCCTGACAGCAAGAGCGATGTAGATCTGCGGGGGGGGGCAAGACGAGAGCGTGATGACAAGGCTGAGAGAGGACGATGACCCGGGGCGGGGAGTCTGATGGAGAGAGGCAGAAGAGCTCTTGTGAGGTTTGATTGATTGATTGTTAGAGATCAGGGTGCGTTAACAGTTAGGATCATTAGTCCCGTAAGTGTAGTGCATGTTTTGCTCAAGAGGTGTCGATGGTTTTCCCCCGCTAGGTGCCGAGATCCGGCGCCGACCTACCGTCGGCTAGAGCTGTTTTCCCCCACCAGGCATTCGCCTGGTGCTCCACGGAACAACCGCGGAAAACTACTGATTCTAGCCAGCCGCTAGAATTCTCCTCCAGTCCAGCGACTGAATTCGAAGCCCGCTGTGGGGGGAGGTTGAGTGTACTGAAAGAGAGCGGTTGCGGTTGCGGTGTGCTCGTTCACAGACCACCGGCAGTTGCGGTGTAGCATTGTTGCCACCGCACTCCCCCCCCCCCGCCCCCCAGCCTCGGTCCTCCACGAGAGCGGATATTTTGCTCGGCGCGGCGATAAGAGGGCGAGATTTATGTGGGAGAAGGACGAGAGGAGGAAGAGCGATAAAGAAAGGACTTTTACAACGAACCAGAGAGAGATAGCGCGCGGTGAGGTTGACAGTCGGCATTGGGAGAGGCGAAAGGAAAGCGGAGTTTGGTGGAGTCGACCGTGTTCGGATTCTGCGGAAGCCAGGGAAGATCTGTTTAAAGAGGCTTTGTGTGGTTAATTGGAATGTAGTCTACGAATTTGTGATTAACTCGAAATAAAGTTTACACGGCGCTGAAGCTTTGTGTTCCCACTGTGATCAGAGAGTGTTCCGCCCGGAGAGAAAGGCACAGATACGTGTCAATGAGTCAGAAAATTAGCAAATAAGGGTTGAAGATTGGTCGCATTACGCTGTAAGGGACGTTTTTCAGAATTATAGAGAGATACTTAGTAAATTGTTTGTAAATTAAGAATTATTTCCAACATTAAAATCATAAAGTCTGCGATACCCGACTTTGATATTTATAACGCTTATGACAGAAGGTGCATTTTATAAAGAAATAATAATAGATGAAATACAAATAATGTATTAATTACTGGAAGTCATGCATTTTCCATTATATGCGGCTAGAAAAAAACCTAAATGGAATATTTGTATGTAAATAGAAGTTCTTTCTATTATTTTTAGTTCTTCTTTCCATAAAATGTATGAACGTCCGCATATGACATCACTTTAAAGATGATACGGGTAGATCCTTCTGTCTGATGTCAAAGAACTAAAAATTTAACATTAATCATTGTTATGCGTCTGCCCTGCTTCTCTATTCTACATTGTTCTTTGAACAAAAATATTTTATTTTCCGATTGTTACGAAGATTCACTTTTTTCTTGCCCACTTCTGCTAAATTCTGCTTCCCAGTGAACTTAGTGGTTCGCACTAAACTTTCACTGGCTGAGGTTGATCAGGGAATCAGTTGATTGCCTGATCCACCTCAGCCAGTGAAAGGGATCAGGGAATCAGTTGTAGTGCCTCTGACCGGGAGGTCCCTGGGTTGGAGTCCCGGTGGTGGAAGGATTTTCGCGAGTAGCTACATAGCTAGGTCGAAATCAGCCGCTGTCTGCAGAACAATGTTAGCGGCTGTCTGCTCTGTTTAGTTGTAGTTGCCCCGTAGTTACGTAAGTACGTAGTAAGTAACTACGTAGTTACGTAGTTACTCCGACCAACACCAGGTTAATGCCGGAGTAATATCCTAACAAACGTGTCACGAACCTCTCGCGATCTTTCCTTCCTATTCCTTGACCTATCCTCATTCATTACTTACAGCACACACGTACACTTACATGCACTACACTACTATACCTGTCAGGAAAACAAGTCAGAAGCTTAGAGCTTATCCCGGCTGAGGCGGTGCTCCGTTGGTGGGAGATAGCTGGCTGGAGAAAAACCCGCAAGCCAACATGAACGACCCTTGTGTATAAGTAATACAAATCTCCACAAAGATCTAGCCGTAGAATCCGTTCTAACATATATCACTAAACTTTCTCATACATTCTTCCAAAATCTACCCTCAGTTACCTGTGCATCTCATTTCAATTTAGGTAAAGGGCATCCCGTAGAACCCCGTCTACGAAACCGACTCCTCTTTCACATCTTCCTCCGTCATCAGGCTGATATTAGGTAATGTAATAAATACTCCTCCCAGTATCAGTCAACAATATGTATTCCTCCACTTAAAAAATCGCACTGATTCATTCTAATGTTTAAAGGGAGGTTGCCATAGCTACCCCCTTCGCCAATTTTTCGAATGAAAATACTCGCTGATAACTGAAAAGCCGTATGGCTGAACGTTGTATAAACATCTCATTCTGTAATAAAAAAAGCCAACATGAAGGTCAGCGCCGGATCTCGCCACATCGGGCGCCATGTATCGTCGGATATCGACACTCCCAACAACTCTAATTAATCAATCAACGCTCTAGCTATCACTGTTCACAGTCTGGTTGGCGAAAAACCAGTACCCCAGAAAAATGTCATCTTCATTCCAGAAAACTGTAGACATTTGTTTTATTTTGGAGGAAACCTCAGACGAGAGTAAAGCTTGCGAGTAAAGGTGAGTGGTGAGTGAATTGACAGCGAGTGCCCACTCCATTGATTCTTTCTCTGGCTCTCAAAGAAGAACCAACATTTGTGGCCAGCTACCAGTCTTGTTCCCCTGTTCTAGTTGTTACCAAGCAGCAATTTGCAGCACAAATCCATTCGTTTTCTCAATTTCGTAAGGGTCGTGAGGCAAGCAACTTGCACTAATAATAGTCCACGCGCTCAATTGCTTTAATTCACAAAGATGGTCAGCATTCTCTGCAGTGACAGCGAGAGAACTAGTCTTATGGCAGCATGTAACACCATAAATGGTCGTTCATCGAAGTATAAGCGTGTTAAATGTCGTTTATAGGAGAGCATCACCGACACTCCAAATCATTCGATGCCCTAAATACTTGCAATACGAATAGTCAGACGCTCTGATATACTACATTACGATCGAATGCGTAGTACATGTTAACGTGTTGAAATTTGTTGCAGAGCCATAATGCGTGCATATGCTATAATGTGAGACACTTTAGATGCTTCCAAAGCATTCAAATGAATTCTGGGTCTGAACCACGTACATACGTGAGGGATTTCATAGTCTGCAC
Source organism: Acheta domesticus (assembly GCA_031308135.1). NCBI lineage: Eukaryota > Metazoa > Arthropoda > Insecta > Orthoptera > Gryllidae > Acheta > Acheta domesticus. Next base: position 99,282,883 of record JAHLJT010009419.1, read on the forward strand.
TAAACCTTGGCTCATCGCGCGTAATGCGAATGATTGTGAGGTGGCTAAAGGAAAACAGCTCTTGCCACTGCAACGCCTCCGACCGTGAGGTTTTAGAATTAAACCGACGGTGGTATATTTGAGCTATCAGTATATCAGTATAGTATAGCGAATTCACCCGCTTTCTAGAGGAGAATTCTAGCGGCCCACTCCTCTGATCGAAAGTTTTATGTGTTTTCTCTAAGTAATACCAAACAAATGCCGAAGCAGTATCGTAATAAACTGACCTTGGACTGGAGGTATTTTTCCCTTCCGCGGTATTATCCCGTCCCTGTACGTACACACACAGAGTCTGAAATGCACTTCTCTACCACACGTGTCAAGAGAACAGTCGGGAGCTTGGACCTCGTCACGACTGCTCCACTGGCGAAGATTCTTGGAATAAAATCTGCCGACTTGTAGGTTGGCGCCGCATCTCACGTTCCAACGGGAGATGAAGACCGCCATCTCCTGCCTAAAACACTGCAGTCCATTACCTTAATGACTTACGGCGGATTTTAATGACCTAAAAGTCGCCGAAAATGATCAATAAAATGTTCTGAAAATGTTTTTGAAATGCCCTAAAAGTAAAGAAATATGACGAAAATTTTTCATCAAAACCAGTTCGGATGAACAACTCAAGCTATTGGATATGCTACTGATGTAATCGAGGCTGCTTCTATTCGTTCGAGTGAACTCATGTTTGAAACTTTTGGTTTAGATTATTCTTTACCACGATATCTTTGTCTTTAGTTATCCCGAAATTGGATGAACACGTCATCAAGGCATCACAGGAACCTTATATTACATACCTATAAAAGCTGATATTACAACTTCTGAGAGAAGAAATCGAATAGTTTACCTATAGGTACTCAGAATGTCTGTTGACATTTGTTATATCTCGTAAATATTATTTGAAGCACTTTACAATGAAAATGATATTAAAATCGATTAAATCAGTGAAAAATGCAGTAAAATTACTGAAAAAGTAAAAGAAAATTATTTTTAGTCCAAAACCTGACGTATAAAAATTATTAATTTTCTTCTGTCATAACATAAAATGATTTTCGATACAATACGGCATTTTTGTACAGTGAAAAGAAGAAAATGACAATTCATTAAAATCCGCCCCTTATTAATGTCCAAAGTAATTAACGTGCCCGAAAAACACGAAACACTCACTCACTTAAGGCGCTCTTATAGATCTTATGCATGTATTTTGGGTCGATTGTCCACCTTTGCCGGCGAGCTAATGGTATTCCCCATGCCTGGAGACTAGTTTAATTTCCACGTTTGGGAGGTAAGAGAGACACATGGCAAACATGTATTCCTTTGCTCGCAACGCGTCAACTCCGCCTGCCCGAGCTTTTCTTCATCACGCAGCTCCAGAAACTGAAACTCTGAAGGAAAGCTACAACTCAATTTTTGCCTCGAAAGGGAAACGAATCAGGGAGCACACTTCGGGAAGTATGATACTCGTACTCATGAGCCACTGTTTAAGCTGCGTAGCCTTTACAATGTATTATTACTCCTATGATAGGTGCGTCGCGGGTTGAAGAAAATTATCTCCGACCAAAAGATTTTGGACATCTAGATTAGAATTGGTTTTAGAGTTAGGTTTTACGAAATAGACGCCGCAGGTACGTAAAATCCTCCGCTGGTGCGAGGTTCAGAAAGATTCCTCTAGGAGGGTACTCCCAATCTGAAGGCTGCTGGGAATTCGGGGTGCAACGGTCCCCCTCCGCCCCACAGCGCCCTCTTCCGCCTGGCGACCCACACAATCGAATTTCCCTCACTGGCGCGCGCGCTCAGCCCCGGAATAAGCAATCGCCGCGCCGCGCCGCCCCCACTGCCCTCCCTTTGCTTCCTCCGCAACGCGCTGCACCTCAGGCCGGACACCGCCCCCGCCCCGCCACTCCTTGGCGCCGCTGCCTTGCGTTCGCTCTGCCTCCGTCATGCTTCGCCTTTCCTTGGTTTCCACGCTCCTCGCTTCCGCCTTGGGATCGCCAAATGGCGTTCTGCCTCGCCTTCGCTCTGATTCTTCCACACGTTTGCCGTAGACTAAGGAGGTTCTTTCCTCTTTGCTTTCTTTTCGAGTTCTTTCCACTATGCTTTGACTTTACTTCCGTGTTCACGCCCCACGCACGCGTCTCGCATTCGTTCCGACTCTGATATTCGTTGACTTTTTCTTCGTTTCCACGCTGCTCGCTGCCGTCTTGCCTTATGCGTCGCCTTCGCTCTCTGAGGTGCTTTCACTTTCTATTCCCTGCCCACGCCCGCGCTGCCTTGCGCCAAATTGCCTTCTGCCTCTACTACTTGACTTTTCATTCATTTGCATGCTCTGGGTTTTTTTCCTTCGTCGTTTCAATAATCTGCTTCCTCGATGGCATTTTACATCTTTACCCGGCTCTCTCCTTTCCTCATTCATTTCCTCCGCTTACACCGATGTTTACTTTCTCTTTCCGCCTTCGCCCATATCTGGTCCGTCTCCCTCTCTTCTTGCCCTGTCTTTCCTCATCGTCTTTGCCTTACAGTCTCTATCTTCCACCCTCGTTTTCATCTTTGCTCACCATTCCTGCCTGCTCGCTCTCGTCATCTTCGCAACCACTTGAATGGCTTTCCCTATCGAAGCATTTAGCATCTCATCGCTCTTTTTCATTTCCGCCTGGCAGTTCACGTCAGCCATCGCCTCGCTCCCAACTAATTCCCTTCCCCTTCCTCTTCTCTCTCCCTCTTCCTGACTCCGCCTCCTTTCTCTGCTCTCCACCTTCTCTCATCTCCCCCTCCCCTCCATTTGCTTCCTTCTCCACTTTCCCTCTTCGTCTCCTCATCCCCTTATCTCCTCTGCCATCCTCCGTCTCCGCCTCTCATCGCCCTTCCTTCTTTCATCTTCCTTTCTCGGCTCTTTCTCTCTTCTCTTCCCCACTCTCTTGTCACCACCCCTCTTCATCTCCCCCTTTTTTCTCTCTCCTTTCTCTTCTCTTCTCATCAATCCATCTCTTCTAATCTTCCCCTCCCCTTTTGCTTCTTCTCCTCCCGTCCTTCCCCTCTCCTCTCCAGATCTCTTCGTCTTCTGATCACCTGGCCTCTCTTGCGCTACTTCCTCTTTAGGCGCCGGGATCTGTGCCTCCTTCGTATTCGGCTCGCGGTTTTCCCTCCTTCGCCGCCCCCTTCGTAGCGTCTTCCAACGCAACCCCTCCTCCCGCGTGCGCTTCCCTGAATCGGCGCCCGGGTCAAGCCCCTCGTCGCGCCGCCTCGCCCTTCCGCGCAGCCAAGCCAAGCATTATTCATTTAGCCTCCGCTGCCCGGTGCACCGCGGTGGCTCAGCGCCCTGCCCCGCCCAGCCCGCCCCAGCCCGCCCCTACCCGCCCCGCCCAGCCGCGCCATTCCTCGCCCGGCGCCTCCTCGTCCCGCCCCGCCCACCCGTGCTCTACCCCGCCCTGCTCCGCCCCGTCCGCCCCACCCGCCCCGCCCCGCACCGCTCCGCTTTGCTCTGCCCCGCCGCCACCACCCCGCTCCGCCCCGTTCTGTGCCGCTCCGCCCGCTCCGCCACCCTCCCCTGCCTGTCCCGCCCTGCCCCCCGCTGCGCTCCATTCCGCTTAGCCCCACCCCACCCCGCTACTCCCCGACTTCCCCGTTCCGTCCCTACTCGGACCCACCCACCCGCTCCACTCGCCCCACCCTCCCCGCCCCACCACGCCGCGGAGGTCACGTGCGCGCCGCCAAAGAATTGCATCCGCGCACCCCTCCCCGGAATTATTATTCGCTTTGGGAAATCGAAAATGCTAAGCGTTTTCCTCGAGTTTAAACAGAGAGACTGGCTAGACGACTTCCCCTGGCCTGACATCACTATTTGAGGTTTGTCCTGTCAAATGCGCATTGGCTGCGCTGCTGCCCAATCTGCCACATAGTGATGGGTAGTCAGTCTATCATCCATTCTTAAAAATAATATTAGAAGGAGACAGAAGAAGGGATTGTGCGCATATGAAAGTTTATGAATGATTTCTAATGGACGTATTATACGAGAGATTGGTATTCGTAGAATTTACAAAACGTGCGAAGACGTTCTCAGTCGAATTTAGACCTCTTTGTATGGCTAATTTGAGTCTAGATTTGACATGTGGGTTCCAGCTGAGTTTGTTGACATATGCCAGCCATAGTGAGGGAAATAAGTTACACCTTCTCCTAAAGATGTCAGGATTGAATGGGAAGAAATTATTGTACGCTAATTAAATTTCATGAACAATTTTATTTGAAACTAGTGGTGCTACAGAATGGCATAAACTTTCCCGTATTAGTTTTCTATTTTCTTGGATCTGAGCTATCTATTCGAAATTGCAACATACTCCTGCCATCTAGCGCTGCACAAACTACATTTTTTTGACATGTAATTAATTTTTCGGTTTCCGAATGGCAGAACGAAAATATTCATTTTAGAATATTAAAGAACACTAAAACCTCGTTCTAAATGGCAATATTCTTTGAACAATTAGGGAGACGGTTTTAAAAAAAATGGCGTTTAAATGCTTCTGAAAATGCGGAATTTGACGCTCTTTTCACAGAAAATTTTTGAGTTTTCGAAAAACTTCATTTGAAGCACTTTAACTTACAAATACAATAGTGTTTACAAATTGCTGGAAATGAGCATATTAATGATGTGAGAGATCTTTCAAAAACATTTCATTTATGTAATTTTCGAAAAACAAAAAAATACCACAAATTGAACTTTATGTCATATTAAAGAGTGCATTATCCATCCGAAAAGTTAAAACAAAATTGGAGCCATTTTTGAGAACATGGCATTTGAACGTTTCTGAAAATGTGGAATTTTGAGCTAGTTTTCAGAGAAAATGGTTGAGTTCTCGAGAAACTTTACTTGACATTATTTAAAGCACATTTATTTGTAAATATAGTAAATATAAACAAATCGCCAAAGTCAATAAAATTACATTTTTGTAATTTTTGAGAAAACAAAAGAATAGAGCAACGTGATGATTATGTCATCGCATAGAGTACATCAGGCTTTATCCCTACCAACAGTTTAAGGAAATAATTTGGAGCCGCATTTGAGAAAATCTTGTTTTGTAATTTTTTTAAATTGCATATATTGCACGCAATATTGCGCGAAAACTACTAAAATTTTCGATAAAAGTTACCTGACCTTAATGAAAGACCTTAATTTGGAGAACAAATTTATTTGAAGGAAAAATCTTAATTTGCAATTTTGTAGATGGAGGAAGACGCCGAATAAAATTCAAAGTTTTCCAATTTTCGAACATTCAGAGTTAACCATGAAAAATAGGACCTAAGCCCCCTTTATAGGTGTATTTTCTTCATTCTTACAAGAAATTTAAAGAAGAAATTTGGAGCCGTTTTTGAGAAAATTTTGAAGATGTCTTTTGAAAAGGAGGCTTCATGTAAAGTATTTTGAAGCAACCTTTTCAAAATTTCGGCGCCTTTAGTGGACGCAGATTGACCGGCGAATATCCATTTTGGAAGAAATTGTACGTGTATGGTTTAGGCGCTACGGTTGTTCACAGATTGACGGACGGACGTTTTAAAAAAACAACACTTTTTCGGTATCAGGGGTCCCCAGAACGTGTATTTCCGTTAAAATCTCGATATCGATTTTCCGCAGCATTACATAACTTTCCCTATACTACGTATATTACTCCGTATATACGTACGTATTCGGGAAAGTAAAAACCATTTAGAAAGAAGGGAGTATAATACGGGAGTATAATAAGGGAGTATAACGACCTAACTCAAATGTTTCTCTAAATTATGCATGGTTTAGGAGAAAATGGATAGAACTGGAATTAAACTGCTTTGCGTCGGAAAACGTTTTCTCTTCATGAGCTGCTTATCTTTATCTGTACAAAACGAAACCATGTTCAAATTTGTGTTTCACTTTCACAACGTTTTATGTAGCCATAGCTTGCGTAGACTACTTAGTAATTCACAGGTAATTTTTCAATTCAATCGTACGAGAACGCTTTTCTTCAATGTTGCAGATGATTGAATATTCGGCTTGTGACTAGTATGGGTGTTCCACTAGAATGAAATCTTACAGGGATACTTTTAACATTTTTCCCCTTTTGAATAACCACAAAACTGAACATCTTTTAAACTTTGTATATTAGTTTTCATCTCAGCAGATCAAACATCGACGAAACGTCTGGCCCATCTACCTTTCATGACAGATATTTGACTTTTGGCTACAGCTTTTTGTTTTCCAGGAGATTCCTTCATTTATATCCCGCTCGTTGAAAAGCGCGTTGCTTTGACAGGCGCGAAATATCGAGCAAACGGTTAGTAATTTATCAATCAGCGACGTCTACCTGAAGGGCGGCCGAACTTATCTCTCTTCGCGGAGCGGGAGCGGGCGGCCCCCGCGTCGCTGCACTTGGGTAAAATATTCCCCCTCAGCCGGCGCGCGGGCCGCCACGATAGAAAAGGGACTCTCCATCATCGTGGCAGGCCCCGCGCGCAATATGGCGGACGGCGCAGCTGCACAATAGAGCTCTGCAGCCGACTTGCAGCGCGCGTTCATCTCCTTTAGAGCAGGCGCCGGCCGCTCCCAACTTCTGTTCTGCGCCTTGCGCGCAGGGCGTGTAAGTTCTCTGGAGGTCTATGATGAACTCCCCCATACTGCTGCTTTCAACAGAGTCACGTGACTGAGGATCTTGTTAACCCGGAACTACAGGCATACGGTCTCAGACCGTATGCCTGTAGTTCCGGGTAGTTTCTGTAGTTCCCAGAAACCGCAACGAATTTTCAAGGTTCTTTTTCAATCATTTCCCGCTGTGTGACGGTACTATCGTTCTCGCTATCTTCATTTCTCACCGCTCCTTAACAGTCACGACTGTCAGTTTCCTGTTTGGATCCAAATTGAGAGGTTTGTGACACTTAAACTTTTAGAGCGGTCCCATAGACCTCATGCGTTTGAGAGTCAGCTCAATTAGCCCCAGGTTAGACACCCGCATTTTCTACAAACGTATTTTTGTTTTTAGTTCAGTACATTTCTCAATGATAGTTGTCTATTTTACTATATAAAAAATAAATATTTGTGTTTTGAGTCAATATCTTAATTAGAATTGAAAGAAGAGTAAGTTAATGTGTTGTAGCAAAATTGAAACTGCAATTGTTTAAATTTGAGCTATTTTGTCATGTAAAGGGATGTAATAAAATATTTGTCTATTGAATTTAATAAAAAATAACTTATCTCATAGAAGTAGTCCATTTTACAATATTTAATTGTTTGATTTTTGAAAAGAATTAATTGATTTACGGAGTCTCCCTGACCGCGTGTCTGTATTAGCGTAATAAAATGCATGCCTGTAGTAACGGGTTAATCTGTGCTGTCCTGTATTGTGAGGATGGATGAATAAAAAAAGCCATATAAACCGTAATGAACTACAAATCAGGTAAGGTAAAACTATATTTTAAAGCATAATAAATTGCAGTTCATGTCCAATTAGGGCTGAGTTAGCTCAGAACCAGCATTACCTAGTCCTAGAGCGTCTCTGACCGAGGTCTAGGGTTTGACTCCCGACGATGGTGTAACTATGGCACAAACGACACAACTGGGTTGAACTCAGACGTTGGAGAATTCTAGCGGATGACTGCTAAAATCGGTAGTTTTTTATTTTTTCGAGCTATGTCAGGCAAATGTTGAAGCAGTATCCTAATAAAGGAACCGCGCGCAATATGTTCTATCACGATCTGTCTATGCGCTGTCGGCAGGTGGCAATTGATGCACTTTCCTAGGTCATCAGACTAACTAAAACACAAAATATTCTCATATTAACCTACTGATAATATAATAATTATAATTAATTTTTGAAACAGAATCATGAGAAACGAGACAACCAATAAACAACTGTAAATCTCTTTGAGTTTATTTTTACTATGTTTATGCATTCATTCTTGATTTTGCAGATTATAGGTTTCAATATATCTTGTAATAAAGTGGTACAAAATTATTCTAAAATTGCTTTTTTAAAAGATCAATCCCGAATAATGAGTTTTTAAATTGTGTATTAATTGTCTCATTCAATGTTACTAGTTTAAGTAGTATACGACTATTAAAAATTTATTGAATAATGATATGGCCAAATTTCATTTTCTCTGAAGATATTTTTAGGAAAATGATCAAAAAGTAAAAATGGCCATGAGTTTAGGTCAGTGGTAATTACAGTCGATGTTTATAGCGGTAGCTGCAAAATCCTGTTTTCTTCTAATCTTATTAAACTTAATTTAAAAGTATAAAGTACGGCTCTAGTCAATAAAAATTATATACGAAACGATATTAATAACATGTAAAGGAAAACATACAAAAAATATAGGAGAAATACAACTTTCTATTCCAACATGTACCACTTAACGTAGAAAATAATAGGCAATACCGCAGCAAAAAGCCACGGCAGTCTATTATATAATCTTATGAAGTAGTAAGACGAACGCATTTGTTTCCTTTGTTGCATTCACTGATAATTTGAACACTGAAAAAACGCATTTTGATACCGAGAAAGAACCAAACTTACTAATGACTGTCTAAAATAGTTATTTGTGATACGAGTAGTAAAAGTTACATTTTATTTTGCGAGAAAGAGATGTTGCAACACGATGCCGACAGGCCGAGTTTCGCATTGCTATGAGAAAAATAAAACCACTTTTACCATGTGTGTCATGCAATATTTTTTAGTCATCACTACTTTTATTTTAATGGTACTGTTTCTTAAACCAGTTGTACGCGATCAGACGAAAGTAATTTGTTTTTCTCTGAACATTTGAGCTTTCTTCTGAACCATCTCACTTTTAGCATGCTGTGCGTTCTAAAAGTAAATGCTTTTACTAATGGCTGTCTACAATATTATTTGTTTAAATGTACCAAATTAATATTCAAAAACTCAAATATCGTCATTTTTGTTGCATTCTTCATTTTGAGTTTTTCATTTTGGATATCATTTTCGTACACAGTGTGCTCAAGAGCCCCAATATACTCGTTTTTCTTACATTTTTTCACGTTTTTCCAAATGTCATCCGCCATTTGGAGTTTTTCATTTTTGATATCACATTCCTATTTAGTGAGGTCGAAAACCCTAACATAAGCTCCAATATAGACATTATTTTGCGTTTTGCAAGTTATGTTGAATTTTAACTACGTTTTAGACATTTCATTCCACGGTGCAACAAGAACTGCCATAGCCCGGCGGTATCCGCCGTGCCGCGCGGAAAAGCGATAAGTTTAATTAGCCGCTTGCTCCATTCCGCCACTGAAAGCATCTCCTATGTTAACAGGCAAGTAAAAGGGCCTTCCAAGAGTGCAAGATGCATTGAAGGGTGTCAAGCTTACATTGCAATACTTATACACCCAGGACAATGCAGAATTAAGTATCTGAAGAAGGATCTTTAGAAATTACTAATGGAAAAATAAACGAAACAAACAATTGAAAATAGTAGATTTTTTTAAGTACAAACAAAGATATTGAAATTTTCAGTTCGTGTTATTAATGTATTTTGCTCTATCTTCATACGAATAAAATCAATTGTTGTGGAAAAATTCTATTTAATTTTAACATCATAGGATATAGTAACCCTCTCATACAGTGAACCAAAAATGTTGGTCCCTAGAAGTTCACTACAACCGGAGTCGACTGGAAATTTTCAAACTCAAAACGTTTAGTATACCAATATTATTGGATAACATAATTCAGTCATGTGAACAAACATGGCAACTTAGCTCATTGCTAACCTTAATTAAATATTCTATTTCCAGTGTCGTGACAATTCAGAAACCTATCATAGATTCATAAAAATTAATTAAAATTAATGAAACAATTCTTCATGTTTAAAGTACATTATGAATTAATATAATTTATTTAAAACGTATTTTTATTATTTCTGATTATTGTCCAAATACCTTTGGTTAAATAGAATTTATATGATTATTTCTTGAGAACGTCATGTACTCGTAACAACCTACGGCTCTTGGCAATGCTACATTCACTTGCCACAGGGCCTGGACGGCGCCATGTGTCCGGACTGTGAATTCTGGGGCTTGGAGGAAAGTCTCAACCCACACATTACTATCCACGCTACCTGGAGATAGAATTTCCTCCTCGAAGAAATTTCTTGAACTACAGGTCCATGAGGTCCTGAAACCTCGGCTCAATAATTATCCCGTTCGGAAGTAAATAATAGTGTTCGGGGTTTTTGTCGAAATTAAGGTTATTGGCTTTTAACTAGGGGAGGAAGTAGGTCAATGTGTATTACAAGCAGTTTCAAGAATAATGATCATAATTCACTCGTAATATTTTTGTGAAGCTCGAGTCGTGTGAATATTAGTATCACATTGCATTTTCTTACGAAAAACGATCAATCACATGCTCAACGTCTACATACCAACAAACGAATGTCTAAATTAGTAGAATTTTATTTTATTAATATTTATTCTTTACTATAATTAAAGTTCAGGGCAAAAAAGAAAAGTAATAAATTATCTTATGTAACACTGTCTTTCCTGGATTCGGAGATTTCTGCAATTGGTAATAGGCAGACTTGTAAAGGTTAGGAGATACGAAAGGAGAAGGGGGAAAACATCTCCCACAAACACATCCAAGAAGTTGTACAGTACACAGACAAACCGTAAACGTTACACTCTAATTTTGGCAATGGAGTTCAACTTTGAGACATAATTTTAAATATGAAATGGACTAAAGTTGGCGGTTTCTTTTTTGGACCGTAATATTTCAGCATCGGTTATTTCACTTCATTTGAAGCAAGTCACAACTTTAATGATGTGATCGATGACATATCCGTTCCTGTGACAATCACGCAAAGGTTCGTGACCCATGTTATTATATCCCCCAAGAGAGGAGTCTGCAATCAGTTACGAATTCTCACATTTACAAAGATTACATTCTTCCAAATTCTGTTGAATAAAACAGGATTGTTTTGCAAGAATGAAAGCAAAATATATAGGTAAATTAAATTAAGTGATTAGTAAATTATAATTCATGAGGTCGTTCCTGTCTTATAAACTGTGACAGTGTGCAATGTTAACATGTCGGCAATATTCTCTTGTTAACAGACAATATTTTCTTGCTTCAAAAATCCTTTAATTGACTACCGACCAGAAAAAGCTTTCAAAAAAGTTAAATATGAACTAGTAAGTGTACTATTAAAGAATTATTTAATTAATTTACACCGTAACTGTTGGTGAATCAACAGAAACATCTAGGAATCTCAATATTTCATTTAAAGGAAAAATAAATACAATCGGTTCAGTAAAAGCTCTATTCAAAGGCATGGCAAAATACCTTATTTTTTAAAATATATAGATACCATGACCAGTATGTTCATCTGTTGAAGAATAAAATGGCATGAAGACGTTGACCTGAATTCAAGATCACATTCCATTTTAATTTTATTATTCTGAATCCTGAAAAGACCGTGGATTCTTCATTAGAGTGAACGAATATATGCAATCATGTCCATGCAGGATTTTTTACTTACGAATCTTTCAGCTCCCCCCTCATTCAAATTATTTTCCTATCCTATTTCCATTCCAGGCCTAATTTCCTATAGACCTGTCTCTCTGTTGCAACTTTGGTGTGAATGAGATACACTTTGATGAATTCCAAAGTTCAATAACGTAGAATTTAGTGTAGAAATTGTCATATCGTCAAGGTCTCCTGTCTAGCCGCACATAAATTTACAAAACTTTCAACCTTTGCAGTAAAGTATCTAATAAATAAAAGATCCAAAAAGCTACTGCTTCCCGCCAGCTGCCAATCTCATCGACCTATTGCTTCGTCTCGACGTTGCGTCTGAAACTTCACAGGGGAATCAATGCAAAGGGTTCGAAGCGGGCCCCTCAGCCAACACACATGCGCCCTCACTTTCACCACCGCCTCCACCTCCACCTCTAACCCTGCGTCCGCCTCCGCCTCTGCCACCCAGCCCCCCTCCCGCCACCCTTCCCCGCCTCCCCCTCGTCCCCCGTCTCGCCACCACCTCTCCCCCACCTGGCCCCCACCTCACCCCCACCTGCCCCGCGCCCCACCCTCTTCGCTCGTGCCTAGCCCCCGCCTCGCCCGCGCCTCGTCCCCGCCTCGCCCCCGCCTCGCCCCCGCCTCGCCCCCACCTCGCCCCCGCCTCGCCCCCGCCTCGCCCCCGCCTGGACCCCGCCTCGCCCCCCGCCTCGCCCCCGCCTCGCCCCCGCCTCGCTCCCGCCTCGCCCCCGGCTCGCCCCCGCCTCGCTCCCGCCTCGCCCCCACCTCGCCCCCGCTTCGCCCCATCCTCCCCACCGTCACTCCCCTACTCCACCTCCACCTCCACCTTCTTCCCTAACCCCTCAGCACTTTGCCTGCGAGCCAGACTACTCAAATATTGAGATCCCAATGCACTTGCTTTGCACTCTCCGGTGGATGGCAATGCGCCTCTGGCGGGGCAGCCTTTTGAACTCTCCGACCACAGGACCACCGATTCGGGATGCTATTAATATGCTAGAACCAGTGGTGGGGTATGGAAAGGAGGATTGCTGGTTTGCTGAGAGTCGTCTTAACGATACATTTGTTTTTTCAATAAGATACGGTGCTTAGAGCTTCATCCTCGAACTCACGGAAGCATTCATTCAAACAAGAGGCCACTCACCGCTGAAGAAATGTCTGTTGAATGAACAGTTTTGACTTATAAATCACTTTGTTGTTCTCCTTTTTGTAATGTAGTAATGAGATAAAAAAACGAGTCGGTTCGTCATATTTTTCCAGAAAGCACCCTGCAGAGTTATTTACGTTAATCTTCCCACAATGATTCCGCTTAGATCAAACTGAAATTACTACAGTTAAAAATTACTAACATTAAGAAAAAAATAAATTGCGAAAACTTTTTGTTGAAGGAGAAGGGCAGAGAGATCGAGAGCGAGAAGGAAGAAACAGGGGAGGCAAGGAAAGATAAAGGTAGAGGGAGAAATACGGCAATGATAATTCACGTGCTGTAATTTCACTCGTTTTTTCGTGATCTTCACTTTGACATTCTATTCAACCAGTGTTCAAAACTAGCAACTATTCAAAAGTGCTCAAAAACAAATGTTCCTTTTAAAGACAAACACAGGGGCATTTGTCGATAAGCTTTGAATAATTTTACTATAACTTTGTGAATCAGGCCGAATCCGTTTGAAAAACGTAAAATTCTATTTTTGTATATAATTATTACGTTTGAAACTCTGTGACAGATTCTATTATTTTTAGAAACTGAAGAAACTGTACTTTGAGTAGACGAAAAGGTAAGTGTTTCACTTGGTCTCAAAAATTGTGTGATGGTACTGTGAAAGTTGCGTTCTTAGCGATTGAATAAAAATTAAATAATAAATGTTATAAAGAATTTTATTTCTTAAATCATAAATGCCAATACAAGTAGTGATTGTGTTAATATGAGTCAATACGAGAAATGAAATATATTATCCCAGAATATTTTTTTCACTTATTCTAAGTATTGTAATATCAACGCCATCTTTTTCCATCATATTTTACTGATTTAATACTACATTGAAGGTAATGTACTTTTTGTACAAGTTTTTATACAAAGAAAGAACCCTGCATCCGAGCGTACTGACCTAAAAAACTATTATAGTGTTACAAACGTTTCTCTAATAACTTATACATTAGTTTCCATTGAGATGTACCGTTGACGTACTTTCGTGTATTATGAACTGAAGTTTTCAAGAAGGTGATGTGTTATATCTTCCAACCATCAATTTCATTACTTCCAAAAAATGTTTTCTGTAAAACTCTTTCAAGGTAAATAATGTACTACTACATGTTTGATGTGAAAAGTATTACTTTTTGCTACAAATCTCTAAACCTCCCTCTTGACTTTTGTTGATGCAAACAGTTGAAGACGTGTGAGTCCCAGTTCTCGGTTACGCCGGCAGACGAGATGGAGGATATGACGTCACATTCACCACTGCTGACGTATGGCGCCTCTGCAGGGACTATACACAACCACACGTCGCAAAGCGCCAACGGCAGCATAATTACGATGACCTTGAAAAACAACCACCTAATTGTCGAAACGGAAGAAAGAGGGGTGGGTATAGCTCTAGTCCGACGGTGTGAGGCCGGAGCAATTTTGAATATTTTCTTGCACCTCAAGCTTCTAATCTGGCTTTGTGGGTCTTTCAATTTTTTCTTTATGGGGTCTAAACACAATTTACTTAAGCATGAATTTAAAATATCACCTTTAATGTGCCTGCTGTGATAAAAAGATTCCTTTAAATCATTGTTGCATGTCGCTGTATTATTGTAAATAAGGATTTAAATTTGAAATAAAATATATGTCTAAAACCAAAGATTGCTCCGGCATCACCATTTGCTCGATGTCTTGCCTTAAACTCTATCAGTGGGTCGGTCACGGCATAATTTTACTCCCATTCCAAAGCCTTTTATGTGACCTAACCCGAAATTTTTCGTTGTCTTGTGAAAAGTTGCTTGCTTAGTTTATTGTTTGTTCGTGTGCTTGTTTGTTAATTGTTTCGTGTTACTTTCTTAAGTTTTGAGCAGTTGGCAACCTGCTCATTTTTCCACGAGTGGTAAACAAAGTTAAGAATTTCTCAGTATTACTAAACCCAGATCAGCTTTTAGCAAGTTCATTATGAAAATACCACCTCTTTCTTCTAGCTTTCTGATATCATCAAGAAAAATCTCTCGAGAAGAAACAAAGTACAGAAATTTAATGGATGTAATTTCACTTCGTTTTCTGTAAAAAAATTCAAATGGAATTATTTCACAATGTTATGCTTCATATGAAATTGGTCACTATTTGTTAACGGAAAATGGCTGAAATACTTTTATTCAATATCTTTATGTTCTAATTTCAGACGTTGTCGTCCATTCTCCAACCAAAGTGAAAGCTTGACTCATCATAGTTAGCTGTAAAAACAAGAATAAACATCTGTAAAAGTACAGTCTTTGAATTCTTTTCAGTTCTGTAGAGTGAGGTCGGGTAATTAGCTATTTATTGACACAAACCGATTCTGGACATTTGATCTACATCATACAGAAAGCTCCATACTGAAAGATATGAATGTAGAGCCCCCAAAAAAGTAAATTTTCGATCTGAAAATTGAACATGTTTTATATAAAAAATCAACAGCAATCGTTGTAGGATTTACTCATAGACGGGGCCCAAACACTGATATAAAAGTATCTCTGAAACTACCAATGTTTTAAAACAAATGCAATCACACAAAAAAGTAAAGATGAGAATATGCCTTTCTCATTGAAACAGAAAATATAAGTGATATTGGCTTACTTTATAAACAACAGAGGACAGAAGATAGTATAAAACGTTCTATATACATGACTGACAGTGTAAACAAATTTACACTCTAGTACTTTTCGTAATAAAGTTTCTATAATTTGTTTTACCGTATTAAGACAATATTCGTTTGATTCGCTATGCATTTATTTGTATATTCATCTTAAATTCATCTCATTTACAATTCCTTGTTCTCTGGGGAGAAAGAAGGTGTCAAGATGTTTGCCGCTTTCTTTCGTGCCGTTGCAACTGCACAGTGTTCACATGTAATTGCGAAGTCAAAATTCTCGAAGTGGTCCTGGAAAATATATTTTCGACACACGCCCGCCCGCACACATACACACACACACACACACACACACACACACACACACACACACACACATACGAATAAATTCTCACACATTCACACGCACACTCACACATTTTCACACACTCTACAATTTTTTCAGGCAACACATTTTTCCCAATTCGTGCGCATTTATTTTGGAATTACACGTATTTATTTATTTACGTCAAAAACAGTTTAAAACTTTGTGTGACGAGCTACGGGTAGAAGTGAAATTTGTGCACGTTTTCATAATTCTGTGATCTCTATCCTAAACCATATTCTAGTCGAATTTTGAATACAGAAAAAAGAGCGTTTTTTTCAAGTTTTGTTGACAAAAATATTCGCTCCTATATAATAAAATATATTTTCAAAGGTAAATTAGCTATAAATTTGTGCCCTTAATCCTCATCATATTCTTCATGAAAGAATAATCCTTTTTTGCCGCGACAATATGGAAAACAATAATTTTAATAACTATATTTCCCACTGAAATTCAGAAGACGTGTGAAATAATGAAGTTACATTTATGTCCAGAAGCAAAACAAGGGTCCATCTCAGCATTTGCTCAAAGGATCAGGGAAACTGGACGAAAAACCTGATCGAGATGGGTGCCATCAACCCAGATGCTGTGATACAGTACTTGTTACAGGTTCTTTAGAATTATACAGTCCAAATAATAAATAATTACATTAACTATCATTGTTAAAATTAATGTTACTTTCCTTTTGATGCTCGGTATAGTCTCGAATTGTGTAGAAACAGTTATGCAGCAGATAAGATTTTACTTGGGACTTAAACTTTTCTATCATATTTAATCGTTTAATGTCATCTGGAAAAGTGTTGTAGAGTAATGTACATGAATTGTATGTGAATTTTTTGTAGTGAGCTGTTGATACTGCCACGTGATGAATATGATAACTATATGTTTGTTATACTTGTAGACATAGACATCGGCGTTTGTTGAAAATATATTCCCGCCCTTAAGTAAGTCATCTTTGACAAAAACTACTGATTCGTACTACAAGGTAATTGTAAAGTTCCTAGATTAATAAAGAGAGACTTACAAGAATTATGCGGGTAGGAATCACGTAGGACTGGAAACAATTCAGTCATAAAAGCAACATTTACAAATTAACTACATTACACGTATATAAAGTAATTGGCCTTTCTAAGACAGGAGTACTCTCTTAAAAATGGGTACAATCGGGTGCAGTCTGCTTCAAGTGGAAAATTAGCTAAAACAAGGTTTATGGGGTTGGCTGTCGTTTTCTAGCCATATATTTCGCTATCTACAAATTTAATCACAACAGCGAGTAGTAGGAACTGCAGGATACGAAACAGTGAATTAGATGTAATCATTGCTAATTCCAGAATCGACCGCATCAATTACTTTCCTTGTCATAATATTTTTGTTCTGCTAACACGGTGGAATATTTCTACAAATGTGCGCAGAAAATTTACGGTTTTCAGTCATTGCCTTGACCCCGAATTTCAATGAATGTTAAAATTATATTAACATTGTTGTTTATAGAATTTTTATTCCTCATTTTTTCTTGCGTACAAATTACATGAACAATAGACGTGACATGAATAAAATATTATGAAATGGCGTGACATTTAAAATGAAGAGACATGATGAATAATAACAAAAGAATAAAGGAATGCGCAATTCAATTTCAAAATACTAAATGTAAGTGAAATTTTGCTTTGTAATTTATTTAAAGTTCAGGGAAGTAAAATTGCGAAGAAATTGAATTGTTTATTAGATTTTAATGATCTCAGATAATTGTGTGTTCGCTCCAAAAAAGTTGCCATATCTTACTTTTCTGTTGGGAATGAAGGTACTGTCCTGTCCAACATTTAATATATGTAATAATGATATATATATATATATATATATATATATATATATATATATTTCATAACCATACATTAATATAAATGAATGATTTATAATACTACTGTACGTATTATGGAATACAATAAAATGAATAAATAATTAAAAATTATTTATTTTTAATAGATAAAATAGTTAATTCAGCATTCTCATTTGGAGATTGATGTAGAGTCTTACGATTTGATAGAATAAACCGATAATAGAGAATATTCGGGATATTTATTTATTAAGAATAGGAGGTTGTCTCCTAATGCCCCAGGACACTTTTGTCTCAATGCCGCTGCGTCTTTCCCTATCACGACCTTGAGTATCGGTGTGACTTTTCAAATTGATTTTCCATCGCTGTTCTGTGATTCGGCACACTACTCTCACTAGAAACAGTGGGAGCGGTGGTAGAACCGAGAAGAAACACAGAAAGAATCACTCTTGGGCAAAATTAATTTTAGAGGTCCGTAGGCTTGTCCTTACTACGACTATCAATGCAACATGCAGTTTTTTAAATTACTGTATGATGTATTTACAAATCATTACAATTTTTGTTTGCATAATACTGTTATAAATTTTGTACGTAGTGCTTCAATCTCACGTTAAATGAACATGTTTATTTAAACAAATATTTTCAGTGTCAAAATCCTTAAAATATAGTATGTGGCGTTTAGATGTCAATTCGAATGTGACGAGGAATAGCGTAAAGGATAAGACGGGGAATTTAATACTAAGACCCTAGTGAAGTCACAAGACTCTAAAATCCGTAATACTTTATGAAGTGTTTAATCCCATAATTTATTAAAATTAATTTGACATTTGAATGATAAGATGAAACATTTCTGTATCTCGGAATTTCTATTAAACCATTGCTTTTCAATCAAATTTTTTAAAACTGCATAATTTTCAAAGCATATAATGAATATTGATTTCTGATAAAATTTATTAAAGATGAAGTACGCAATAAATAGCTCTTAGTAGGGCGTGAAATACAAAATCTAAAGAACAATGTTTTAATTGAAAACACATATGAAACGACGGTGTATTTTCATTGTATAAAACACTATACATGCCTCCTTCGATTCTGAATGGCATTGTTTACTAATTATTTTATTTTTATTTAATTTAGTTATAATAAATTTATTTTTTTAACTTTAAACGAAGTTGATTTATTGGAATTTTGCATTAATTTAATTTTAGTTTCTCCAAAAAGATCGAATTACAATGAGACCATTTAATAATTCCCTGCTGTTTAGTCTTCATTGCCACAATGGAATATGGAAGATTGCCACTTCCGTTTCCGTTGACCAGTATCGAGGTTTCGAGATGCGAATCGATAAGAGTGTACGCGGCGTCGCTCTTTTATTTGTTCCCGTCAAGGACCGACAAAAAACGACGCACAGAAAGAATGCTGGAACCGAAGCTACTGTCTAATACCATCTGTCTTTTGTTCCGTGATAAATTGCTTCGTGATAAATAGGAGATAGGGAAACGTTTTCATGTAGACTTTTTTTACGTTAAATTCTATAAAATACCTCTTTATAAAAAATTCCTCGTGAGAATTCTCTACCAAATATTTTTTCGTGTAAAAGCAGTGCTTCTTCTAATATCTCTAGGACAATTGGCTATTGCTAATGGATAAGTCATCATTGCAAATTGAACGAAAATACATATTGGTGACTCTGACCTTTTTTGTTTAATAATTATAATATTTTTGTTTACTCATTTCTTCCCCTCCAGTAACTATATATTACAAAACATACACAATAGACGCTTTGATTTTTTAAAAGTATAATGTGTAAATTACACAAATTTATACAAATATAAAATGCATTTTGTAACAAAAAACTAGTTAGCTTTTCCGGGAATAATCGAACGATCGAAAAGGTAACATAACTTCTCATAACGTCTACCAAGTGGAGGAAAAAACTATTTTAGCTCCTACAGTAGATCGTCGTAATAGTAGTTGGCAATTAGCATGTAAACAAGACACATTTATCAAAGATGGTTTACTTGATTTATTATTCATTACCTATGTTCTCTATTATGAAAGAAAAAATATTCACATGTATTATAGTTCTAGAACAAAGATGATTTTTTTGTTTGGTTTCTTTTGTAGCGAAAATAAAGATAAGCGTGTTTATTGCATAGTCGTGGAATATATCAAGTAGTCAACGCCTTTGACGTGTTGAGAAACATGTTCTCGCAGGTCATTAAACAACGATAATAATCATAGTAAAGCATTTCAATTATGTATGCAAATATTGCGGAACTTTCCAACTCCTCCTCCAAGCCAACAAATCCTAGAAGTCTTGCATTTACTTTTCCATATTTCTGACTTCCTCTTACTTGCACATTACATATTTAACTAAATTAAAATTACCTCTGAACCACTCCATCTCGTCCTTCTTTCCTCTTTTTATCTTAAATCTCCTCCCTCCCTTTTACCTTCATACCTCCGTCGTCCTTTCTACCTCGCTCGCTCCCTTTCTCATATTCATCATTTTTTCGATTTCTCAATTCCTCAATTCATCGTTCTCACTCCCCTTTCTACCCTCTCCTTTAAAAATGAAATTCCATCGGTGTTGACTAACACATTTCGTGATGTAAGAAGTGTAGAGATGGTCTGGTGTAATAATAACTCCATAAAACAATGGAGAGAATTATCCTTTTGCGTTCACCTTTGTCATACCCTCCTCACCCACTCCCGTTACGCAGAGTGTACTCTGTTTTGGATACATGTGGACCTTAGAAATTGTGCTTCGTGTAATGTCTTTGCATACACTGAATGCCGTTTGAAAATAAAGACCATGTACTATACTCGCACTTTTTCTTGATCCTCCAGCTCCCTAGTTCTCGCTCAGCCCGGCACAGCACGGCTCGGCAGAAAACATGAGCCCCACTCGGAACGTCACGGCTCAGTTTGCAAGTGCTGCTCACCGTCTTTCTTTACAATTCGAACTTCTCAGTTTTCGCTCTCTCTTTCTAACGACCTCTGCGTACCGTGCACCTTCTCGTTACTCAATAATTTCTATAATTATTAATTATTTCTTCAGAATTTAAAAAAAACTTGAGTTGTTTCTCATTGCTATCTAGTCCAAGACGCACTTTTGCGCTGAGTTTTCTGTGGATTTTGCCAGCACTGCACTGCCGTGACGTAAACAGAACCTGCTCTCCCCTCGCACCCCCCGCTGTGGAGTATCAAGAAAAAGTGCGCGTATAGTACTATCATATTTAGATTAGAATACAATTCCAAAAATACCTTTGAATTATAGAAGTAAAGTGTTAAATCAACAACAAACAATCAAATTTAGCCATATGAAAATCAGAAATTCCAAGCATTCTTTCTGTAGTTTTATCAAATTGAAACCATCCACATTTATTAAGAATTCATTTATAATGCTCAAAAATATGTAATTTTATACAGAAGTTGAAAGCCTTGTCTTAAATTGAAAGCATAGGAGAATGCATGAGCAGGTCCCTCAAAATCATGAATATATTTTTTTGACACAGACGATTGACTAGTTGTTCATATGAGATTTTTTAATAAAATTCTACTTTACTTCATTTGATTAGAAAGTGTGAGACCGACAATTGAACACAATCCAGACACTATTTTCAGATTCACCGAAATTATGTAATAAAATCGACTCCGGTGATAGTGAACGTTTGGGGAGCAATATTGTTTGTTCAGTACTTCACAACATTAATTTTATTACTTGAGAAGTACGGTAAAATATCCGAATACTGGGAATTCAAAATTAAAACATCTGAATTTAGCCTTTAAAAATATTTTTATTTATGTTTGCTGCAAACAGATTTTTATTAATATTGGTTGGACTTTCTTAAGAGTTCTTGCTTCCTCCACATTTGATTCTACATTTTCCACTCTCAAAAAAATCTTAATGGAACCCTTATACCCTTAAATGACCCTGCACGGTTGAGGCACTTTCTTGATATGTGTTCTTTATCGCCAAAGCTTTTCTTTTTTCCTGGAAACACTTTCACAGCATTTACAGTGTCATAGCCAGATTTCCTTTGTTCTCATCTTGCAATCCTACAAAGTCTTCAAAATCAACAGAACAGCAATAAATAATCTGCAAGAATTTCCTCAGTGTTCATTACCATGGTACGGTTTTATTCGCCTTAAATGCTGCACAACTATAATCTCGAAAACCTCCGCATTCTCACCCTTAGCTTACTGGAATTTGCGGTTCTGAGATTGTTTTCTCTGAACGTTCACATCTGGTATGGAGAATTCACTGAAACCTCACTGAAATATCTAGTGTTTCGTTGTAATACACTTGGACGGGGAACGTTGATTTTTGTTCACTACAACCAAATGTTCATTGTATACGAGATTACCATAGCCTTAGTCGACTGTATCTAACGTGTCTTGAATATGTGATAAAAATGTCACAATTTTTGCATGCCTTTATTTACAGAGTAGAAAAGGATCCACGTTCGTTTACCGGTCACATGGGAAAATTGTGAAAAATGTGTGACATACAGCAATATTAAAATGTATTCAGTATGAGAGATCAATGTGTGCACCATAAAACATAAGTGTGACCTTCAGAGGAAACATTTATTAAAAAAATTATAGTACGTCACCAGTATTAAAATGATGAAAATTCACAATAAGCATGTTGAAACACTAGAAGTCATGTATTACTAAAATATAAACATAAATAAAAATACCAGTAGTGTGAGTGTTACGTACTAAAATATATTTTGAATAACTGATTCCTGTGAAGTCACATTTATATTCAATGGTAAGTTACTTATGTAATATGGTGAACGATAACGTATCTGATACTCTATAAAAGACCTGCAATAAACATCAACCTGTGAATATACTACTTATCCCTAAATACTTTCGTGAAATAATAAGTTATTCATCATTGGTTTAGCACGGATATATTAATAATCTACAATAATACTAGAAAAAATTGACTTAACAAGATCTGACCGTATTGGTCTAGTGACAGTCAAAATAATAAAAACGTGTAAAATTAATATGCACTGAATCACAATTTTTTTCTGTTTAACATGGAACTACTGAGAAAAATAGCATTACTGGAACGGATCTACCATCTCCTAATAATAATTGTTAAGTTTTTCGATAAAAATAAAATTATAAAGAGCACAAAATTTGTCGTCTTTAATTCTCGGGTTGGAGGCATTGTATTCCATAAGCACAAAATATTAGCATTTTTTGTTGGGCGTTGCGCACTGGAAGCAGTTCTCACATTAATCAACAGATCGCGCTGACGACTACGCCCTCATCCTGGTCGCACGCTAAAACGAACACGCAACGGCAGCTTTCGATCGCTGCATTTTAAGGAGGGACAAAGAGCAATCAATGTACGGCTTTTTCTCTTATAAGAAAATACAGGATCAACTTTCATGCGCGCTATGTTAGTGATCTCCAGTTCGATGTAGGCAATGTGTCTCCATTGACGGCACGGAACCTGAAACATCTGAAAGCACTTGGCCAAGCAAATTTAGAAAGTACATTGAACTCGCGAATAATTGGGAGGAAAACACACAGAGAGCAGCACTGTTCACTTAATCATCAAGACGAATATTCTGGTTAAAAATAAAAATAAGAAACTTATCTCAAGAAATATTAGTCACAACGGAATGTTTTCATGTTTTCACAAATATTTTGCTCCAACTTGTAGTCATTAGTCATTACTCATGCGTTTCAGTTAATATTATAAAATTTAAATAATGTTGGGCTCTACTAACCTGTACTAGAAAATTTCTTCATGAAAATTGCCTTCATGATAACTTAGAAATCTTACCTCAAGACCGGAGATTAATTCACGTTTATTATATATTATTGTGTATTCAGAATAAAGGGACTAGATTTATTATAATTCACTTTGAACGGGATCAATGGAGAATGTGATTTAATGATTATTCGTAATGTTTTTACATCAGTAAAGAAGTCGAGAAGATCAGTAATGCGAAGAAAGAACACCTATCTCCCAAATAAAACATTATTAATCTGCTGTAGTTTCAACTGTCAATTCAGCTCAATCATTTATAATACTTTTTAATTTTATATTGGTTGGAATGTAATCATATGTAATATTTGTATATATGAGTTTGCATTAAGATCATATATCATGTGTTTACAGACCTTACACTGCTCAAAACGTTATGATATTGACTTGTGAAGTGTTAACAATGTGAAGACGCGTTGCTTTGCAATTTAGCAGATTTGGTACTTTGGTTTGGTAGATATTTTCAGTTCTACTATAATCAATTTCAATGTATTTTTTAAAGGTTTGCCCCAAAGAACCACAGTAAACTAATGTACTGTGATCGTGCCTTATGTATCAGATCCTTTAAGTATTAAATACGACTCGAAGTATTTATCAGGGCCATTATGCGCAATTTGTATACAAATGTCTTGTGCAGAATACAATAATTGTGCAGTTTTGGAAACATTTCTCTGGGAATATTTTTAAAATATCAGTATCAAACTAGTGGTCCCACAATATACCATGATCGTTGTAGAATTCCCAATGGAATGATATCACTTTCTACGTTAAATGTATGAATGGACGTACTATGGAATTCCTCGATATCTTCAATTCCGCAAAATCTGTATAATATCGCTATCTAAAATACTTCGACATCCTAGAATTTTCATATTCCTCAAAGACTAAAAATCCTCGATATCTAGAATTCCTCGATATCTGGAATTGTATTGCATCTGGAATTCTACTGGTATCTGGATTTCTAATGATATCTGGAATTTCGTCAATCCTTCATCTCGCATACGATTAGGCAGCTCTAACAACAATAATACAGGCACAAAAAAGTTTTCAGATTCAAAGTCTGGACCCATGTTTCTCTATGTATGTCTACGCGCTGAATCTGAATCTGAAGCCGGATTTGCGGCCACCACCCTCCTTTTTTTTAATCGCGAAAAGCCACCGAGATATTCTATTTTTTTGTTTTCGGGAGTTGTTTTCAGATCCCAAGACTTGACACATGGTTGTCTCTGTGTATTCGACACGCTGAATCCGAAAAGGAAGCCAAAATTGCGCCACCCTCTCCAGCTTTTTTAACCGAGAAAAAAACACGGTGAAATTTGCAATCTACTAATTCACAGTGATTTTTCGCACTTTAAAAAATATTGAAAGATGGAGGCGTAATTCAGGCTTCAGATTCAGCGCGTCCACATACTTAGAGAGAAATGTGTCAGGTCTTTGGGTCTGACGTTTTTTGTGTGTGCCTGTGTAATCGAAATATCGTATAACTGAAATTCGTTTTTTAATGCTAATAAGAACTGTGGAGCTGCATCTTTCAAGTGGACGTGCGACATCGATGTCGATGTTTAGAAAATATCGATTTTTCTATAAACCATCGATATATTAAATCCTGTGTTTATTGAATATCGCTGGTTTTGCTCCATTTTTTTACGTTTTTTATGTTTTATTTCTGAATGAATATTTTTTATAATAACAATTTTGTAAAAGTTAAAATATGATACATTAACTGACTGTACTATTTTCATCTAGCACTCTATCTCTCGCCCGAGATGATCCTGATGACCTTGTATTTTCTTCGTATTTTTTTACATGGAGAGGAATTTTATAAGTTTATTTTGAGTTAAAATGTATGTGTAAATTAATATCGGTCACTGTCAAATTAAATTTTGTTGTGAACGAATTGAATGTTTGAGATTTTTAAACCAGCATTAAAACATCGATGTTTAAAAGCATGGATGTTTTTTGTCGACGTATTACAAGCATCGATGTTTTAATTTTGAACATCGATGTTTGACCAAATCGATGTTTTGTTGTCCATGTCGCATCACGACTTCCAAGCGGTGTGCTGAGCTGGGGGCGCGGTGTTGCAGGTGCGGCTGGAGGCGGGCGGCGCCACCAAGACCACCACCACCAAGTTCAGCGCGTCGGCGTCGCCGCACCAGAACGGCGTCTTCGTGGTGGAGGTGCAGCAAGGGGGCGTGGCCGCGGCGTCGGCGGCGGGGGCGACGGCGGGCGGCGCGGGGGCGGCGGGCTCCCAGCCCTACGCGCCCTCCACGGCGCTGTTCGCCGGCGGCGGAGGCGCGACGGCGGGGGCGGCGGCGGGGGCGGACGCGCAGCGCGCTCAGGTGTGCACCCCCACCGCTCCCCCACACCCACACCACACCACACCACCTCACCAGTAGCCCTGGAGAGGCGGGAATTTATTCATACTTGGGGCTATAGTATCGCAGCTGATTAGGTACAGGGTCTATCTTAAATGTACGAATTAATCTAGCTTTCTCTAATGACACAGTAGGCTTCCGCGGCATTTCCGCAGAGTCAGTATTTACTTGTCTGCCAGACGGTTCAGTGTTTACTTGCCTGGGACGCGTCACGTTCTAGGCACAGGTGATAACGTTTCAGCCGTCATTCTGCGACCGGCTTCAGGGGGTTTTCTGTTATAGCGGTCATATCTCTCGCATTCTGCTGGCATTTTGCCCTGAGGAAGGTCGCAGACTGGCGGCCAAAACGTTGGCACCTGTGCCTAGGATGCGGCGTCTCCCGGACCGCCAAGTAAATATTAGTTTTCTCTAAATTGACAAAGCCGATGTCGTTAGCCGAATTGCTTACCTGCGCACCGTGAAATCACGGATGTTAAACTATTAGAGACACTACGGATTCCTAGACGGATGACCATCTGAGAACGCTGGTTACTAAAGGCGCCGAGTCCCTGACCAAGACACGGACTGCCTGCGACGTAACGAGAGTTACAACAAGTTAACGTTACAAAACGTTAACGTTAAGAAAAAAAGTTAAAGGAGGATTCCTCCACACACCCCAATGCCCAAGAAGGGCTAAGAGACGTGTTGCAAAGATGCAACAAATACAAGTAATTAAAATTTAAAACTAATATATAACTGTCACTTTGGTCATTATTAGTGTAAACAATAGTTGAAAAAGAAAAGTTCTTAAGAATGTTTATTTCTTTCTCTTTTTTGATGGAAGACTTATGGTGTAGCAGACTCGTCTTCCGCTATCGATGGGATTCAAATTCTGGTCGATCCATTTGGAGTTTCTGGTGGATAATGAGGATTTTCGGAAGGGCTTCTACGGTTCTCTGTTGCTATTACGTCTCATTTCACCATTGTTCCATCATCATTGACAGCATATCTACGTTTAGACCTGACCATCCCTTCTAATCAGGGGCGACCTGTCGGAAGCTGTCAGACCACAGCTTTCCACCATTGTGTCTTTACTTCAAATCGCGGTAGATCCATGTGGGTTTGTGATGCGCGAATTGGGTTCACAGCAGATTATTTCGAAGTTCCGCCGTTTCCCCCTGCCTCTCGCTTCACCACCGCTCTATCATTCGCATCATCTACCCATCAAAGTCGTTCTCCCATTTCCAGGTAAAGCGTAGCCACTGCTTTCATAATAAATAACTGAGTTTTGGTCATTAAAGAGTCCCACAGAGTTGCGTCCAGATCGCGGGATTTCCATTTCCGAGTGCGACTCAAACTGTAGCACCCAGCTGTGCATTGTTAAGTCCGGAGTTAAATTTCAAATCCATCCGAAGGGAATTTGTTTTGGACAAAACTGGTTCCTGACTTTTTTTTCTGTGGATACTTCCGCTTCCCCTGCAACGCATTCCAATATCATTGCGAACTTCTTCATCATAATCATCAGTTGATGTATTCATTTCTGAACGTCGTGATCTCATTTCTGATCGTTACTCTGTATAACCTCCAGTATTCTCGCTTCCCATGACGGTCCTTTTTTTATTTTATTTTATTTTATTTTTTGCAAAATGATATTGAAAGTTACGTATATAATCTTACACGTAATAATCTTCCTCTTGGTTAACTATCTTGAAACCTACGTTACCTAGGTTGTTTGCGAATTACATCCATTCTCAAAATGTGGCCAAAGAAACGAAGGAGGCTTTTATTGACAAGTTAATACAATATTACGAGTCTTGGGTTCTTCTCCGATGACCGCATTCGTAATGCAATCTTTTATTAATGATTTTTTTCAAATCTTGAGGAGTTAATTGTTTACAAATGTCAATGTCAGGTATGAGTCATTCCTCAGTATATTAAGATTTAAAAAAATTAACTACATTTAAGGGTTACTAACTTAATATAAATTGGAATCACAATACCTACATATTTATATAACAGTCCTGTCGTCGAAACAACCCCCTCATCTCTCTTCTAAGAAAATTAGGGCTCAAGAAAACGTGCGTGTATGAACATTTTGGTCATCAGTATCGGTCGTTTCTTTTCATCACATACATTTCTTTGAAGAAACCTAATATTCTCTATTAAAGGAGTCACAATAATTGAACACTCAGAAAAAATGTAATTTTCGATTTAGAATTGGGTCCCATATGAATTGCCATGTTGTTAATGCAGTTTTGTAGCGGTTTACCACATTAAATCCAGTTACTCCTGCCTTTGGTCTCACTAAAGCGGGACCATTCAGTACGCTATTCAAATGATCCTATTCACGCGCATGATTACGAAATGCGGCAATCCGTAGCATAACTGTTGCCGTATTTTACGCGTCTGGTAGAGGCGTTCGAGTGACGCTCGTTGCAATTGGCTGTGCACAAAACGATCAGTCAGTTTATTTCCTCCTCATTCGCCCATTATCCGCTATGCCACACGAGTCCTAACATTTGATTATCGGGAGAATAAATTCTAAGACAGATTGTCTAGGAGACCAGAAAATTTTAATTGGTAGAAATGGTCACAGAATATTGGGTATATGAATAAAGAAAAGATACATATTCCCTGATAGCTCATATTCTCAAACATACACAATTGAATATTGTTTCTCTTCTGACATACGTTTCTCTTAAATTAGTCTTCCTCTACTTATCTCTCGTTGCTGTTTTCTGAACTTCTATTCTGTTTCTCCGCTGCAAAAAAATGTGCACTTTTTAAATCGGATGTCTGAAGATGTCTCTAAGGTGCAGCCGAAACGTCACGCAAACCACACGATGGATTCAATCACTGTTGTATACGTATAAATAAATCTTAATGATTGCAATTCGAAGAGAAACTGTTTGTTTTAATTTATGAGTATGGGCGTATATTCAAAAAAGAAGAAAGAAAAAGGTTAAATAAAGAAAAAACTTCACGGAAAGTTGTGTGTGAAATATCACAAATATTTCTCCAAGAACTACGACGAGTTGTCCAAATGCATTGGTAAACTGTGTACAGAAAGATTTTTTATAAGAAGGAACCTCTTTGACAGCCACAGCTTGACTACTGCTGACAAAATAACTCCGGATTATGTCCCATGCACTCAATTTGTTAATGCGTTCGTTTAGTTAGCTCATTAGTAATTGGTTTCCACCACATCTCTTGCTGCAACGCCATCGTTCTATGTGGCATTCGTTAGTTTCCTGAGCCGTCACGTTGGTCCCTTCTTAGAGTAATTCCCTTATAGATACATATTCTCAAACATACACAATTGAATATTATTTATCTCCTGACAAACGCTTCTCTTAAATTTTTCTTCTTCTGCTTATCTCTAGTCGCTGGACCGCTATTTCGTTTCTCTGGCCCCTAATATTTTACTCTTGTCGTCTCTGTATTTCTAACTATCAAAGGAAAATTTCCATTTCTCTACTTTTTTCACTTGGATCTTCCAATTTGGTCTGAGCCCTTCGTATTTCTTCTTTCTCTCAGTTACCATTCCAGTTATTATTTTGAGAACCTTCGTCAGTAAACGTCATCTATTCTTCTCCATGATGTAGTTTTGTTTCCCTTATTATCATCATATATCTATAACTTTCTAATACTTATAACCATAACTTCCATATTCCTAATTCTTTTCTTGTTTGGTGTTCGATTTCCATGACTTTCAACTTTCTGTTTTGTTGTTTGGGAATTTTCCCTAATTCTAAAGGATATGAAGTGATTCCTGCCGTGTATGGTGTTTTCGGCTCTTTTTCCTTATCGTAACGAACGAGACCGAACCCACTCATTTCCCTGGCGAATGACAACACTCACCTCGTACCAGCGCGAGGAGAATGGCATCGTGTTTATAACCTCAAAATTAAAGGGCACAGTGACGCTTCGCTACGCGTTTCCAATGGCACGGTGTGGCTCCCGCTTCCGCGATCGACATTAAACATCAATAAGACTCTCCAACCATCATTTACAACATTTACATTTTATGACAATGTACTTTTTTTGCTGAACAATTTCAACTAGATACAGGCCCGCGCCAAGCAAATTTGCGCTTTTGTACAATTTTTTGTTTGCCCCCCTGTTTTCTAATGTTATGAATTTTGTTACATTGATTTTATTTAGCTTCATTTTTTTTGTTGAGATAACAGGCCGTACTCAAGAATCATGTGTCCATCATGTGAATCTTGTAAAGAAAACGTTGAGACATAATTAGTGTTGCTAATCACCCTTTCACAAATGTCGCCGTTTGCACTTGCACTGGGGTTGCGCGTCCCTGACCAAACATATACACGCGTGTCAAAATCTGGTGACGAGACTCCGACCTAGAAAAATGGTAAAAAATCTCTTTGAGAACGTTCAATGCATGATTTCCTTTTGTCATTCGAGCTACATAAATACAAAACTCTCCTCCCGCTACTTGTTCTTTGCTTTCGACTTTCGATCTCGCGACGTTGGAGTCTTGTTACAATAAGGTTTAAGACGCGTCTTTTAATTCGCGCTTTCATCCATACTTCAACATTTTAATTCTATTGCACTGATTTCCTGGCCCTTGTTACTCTTTACATTATTAAATTCCTTTCCAATAATTCCTTTGTCCTTTTTGGTACTACTAATTTTGCAATGTCGTCTAATCTACTTCCCTGGTTTCCAAGATCAGTTTGACGTGTTTATTTCCTCTGTCTTATGTTTTCTCCATGATCAGAGTAGTCCTCTTTGTTAGAACTCTCCCTGTATCGTTATTCATGTATCATATAGTCTGTCATCTTGTTCTTACTTCAATGATATCAGACTGTCAATAAGCTGTGGGAGTAGGAAGTTAAACAATTGGAATGATAGTAACCTCAACACATTTCTTTCAAGAGATGAATTACTTGTGGGATAGGTGATAAACTGCATACTTGTAGCAAACTTCTCACTTTTATTAAATATGTTAATTTTTAACACTTGGTCTCTTTGAATTCCTTCACCATATTTGTTAATATTTTATTAAATTTCTGTTTGTCTAAAACTTTTTTCGAGTGTTTAATGTGCACACAATAAGACTTAACGTTGAGAAGGAAGACCACGAAAAGGTCTCTCCATTTCTTTTATTTTGCCTGCATTACCTGGGACAAATAGAACAGGTTATCTATGAAGGTTTGGTTCGTCAGAGCGCCGTATGTTCTTTTTGTTCGAATTGCATGTATTACTCTTCTAATAAGTTTCTCAACACTTTTCCAGTATCTTTTACTAAACACAAATCTTACGTCCATCTACCTGTAAATGTTCTTCACGTTTCTTCCTTTCTTCTGTATTGGTGATAAAATATTTCCCAGTCCGGTTGCATATCACCATTTATTATCATAGGCTTACACAACCTAAAACAGGAGGAGGGTAAACTATAAATAAGTGCCTCATTTTCCTTTAAACAATTTGTGTACGTACAAGTAAATGAGACATTTTACTAGTGCATTAATAAAACATACTACTAGGAGAATATTATAATATCAATGACAATTGGCAAATAAGCATACAACAGATTTTATGTTGAAGCATTAGTATTGTTGCCAGATGATTTGAAGAGTCTCTTCCTCAAATGTAAAACAATTTTCAAATTGCCCGGTTCGAAGAAGAAGAAAATTAGGAATTGAATATATGAGTATTTATGGAAAAACTACTTTACGGAAATGGAATTAATGCCCCAGGGCCCCTTCAAAAGTTTTAGAATGGCTGTGGCCTCCGGGTCATCTTGTGCGTACGCCAGCGTTTATTAACCTGATTAACGTGAACGATAATGGGGTTCAATTTTAATTCGGAGGAGTTTGCTTCTCAACCGGCACTTTATTCCAAGACACTTCGTATGTAGACTCCTTGACCCTCTTTGATTCAGGTTGCTTCATTTAATTGACAGATATTTTATGGCTTCTGTATTTCTTAGAAAATCTAATCTTTACTATTTATTTTGTTTTTACTTCTCTTCCAATTTATTTACTGTAACACTTTCATTGCGGACTGTTTCTTCTACAGGAATGGACATTCCCCGATTTCTAAAATGTCCAATACTTCATGCATTTCTTCCACCAATTCCACTTGATATTAACTTTTTCCTCAGAATTGTTGTTTCTCTGTTTTTATTATATCCTTGCGTTCCGTTGGATTTTCAATTATTTGCTGTTAAACACTTTCTGATCACTCAATCACGTTTCCTAATTTCTGTTACTGCTCCAAGTTTAATTGTTTCAGGATTTGATCTACAATACAAATTTTTCTTTTGTGTTTAAAATGTCTAATCTATCTACAGTCATATTTCATTTATATTGTAGCTGGATCCTTTATATTATATTTCTATCATTGTTTTTAACTTTTTTCTCAATTATAAATTGTCATATGGGTGAATTATGCTCTTAACTAAATTTATTCGACCTACGAGTAGACTACGAGACCCTTTCCCTTGTTTGCCCCAACATCAATTATTCTAAAATCACTCTCGTTTTTAAATTTTCAATAACAAACAAGCATAACAATTCTGAAAGAAAGATGAGTGATTGAGGTATATTCAATACCTGATAATCTTGAAAAATATATTAGTTTACTCATTCTAATTTTGTAGAGTTTCCTTCTGAGTTCGAATAGATAGAGGATTGGAAATCATTTTACCTTCTTCGCTCGTTTATTCCCGCAATTTGCTCTGGTAAAAGTCGACTCTTATAGGTAGAATTAAGATTTTCGGCAATTTCAAATGTAACCTAGTAGTATATGACGGCAGTTCCCATCGAGATTCCAGTGTTTCGGAAACAGACACTACTGGTTACTTCAATCCGATCGTATATTGTCGATTAGTTAGCACCTTTTTCTCTACCATTGGCTCCGAAGTGAGTGTAAAAAAGATTCGTTCAACAAAACAGTATTTACGCTTTCCTTCTATGTACCACTAACATAGACAGCAAACACAAACACACACACACTCTTTGTGTTACTCTCTTACACACATGTACAATCTAAACACAACTACACCTTCACAAACAGAGGTACTTAATAATACAATATACAAATGAAGCAATTGATGAGACATGATTTTTGATCAAATGCGCTTTAATTCGTAAGTGATATTTCTTTGGAAGTGTCAGGAAATATTTTATTTTACTTTAGAAAAGTAGCATTGACTTACTCTTACACTACAAATATACTTTTTATTTATCACTACGTAGTACGCGTTTAACTACAGTAGTTTTGGTTCTGTGCTGTACACGTTTAACCTACATAACATGAACAAAACGAAAATATATCTAACAACACAATGTTCGGATTTAGCGATGTGCAAGTGAATTCATTATTTCTCACCTTATTCGTTGCCTTTAAGAAAGAGCATATTCTTATTTTTATTCATTCATATCTTTAGTGGAACAAGATTTCGCTTAGAACAGCTATGTATTCAATGCCCGAACCTGAAGCTCTGCCAGCATTTCATTCAGTTGCTCTAAATCGTAATTAAACTCTGAATAGAAAAAATATATAGAACACACCGCCAGGGAAAAAGCTTATTTTGTGAATATTATAGATTTAATTTTATTAATCTTTATTCAACACTGAAGAAAATTAATTTCAATGAAATAAAATCAATTTTTAATATGATGCTTCGACTACATTATGTAGCTGATCATATGATCACAACATCTGTTAGAAATGTGGGAAAAATTATATGCAAAAATTGAGATTTAAAAATCTCCGAGTGCGTCTTATGTTACTTGAATTTTGAATATTGGACTGATTTTTTTTTAAAATTACAATGAATTTTGTAAATTCAGAGAATTCAGTGGACTGAATTATAAATGTAAATGTAAATGTATAAAAAACTGAATTATAAATGTAATTTTTCGGTAAACTGAAAAATAAATATATTTTATTTGTCAGATTTTAATTTTAATTTCTATTACTATTAGTCTTTTTGTCGAAAATTTGTTATTTTTTTGCTGACTGCAAAAATAACAATATTTTTCTCTAATTTTCTCTAAGAACTTTCGTGTTTGGAGAAATTGTTCTGTTGGTTTTCTCTTCATTTTAACTTTCCCATATATTATATGTACATGACCTTAAAGAAAGAACTCACCATGGAGAACAAATTGCAATTTGCAATTTTGTAGTTGGAGAAAGACGCTGAATAAAATTCAAACTTTCGCAATTTTCGAAAATTCAGATTTATCCGTGAAAATAGGACATATGCCGCCTTAATAAGTGTATTTTAATCTATTCTTACAATAAATTTAAAGAAAAAAATGGAGTCGTTTTTAAGAAAATTTTTAAAATGTAATGTAAAGTACCCCCAAAATTAAAATATTGGTTTCAAATTCAAGTGTCTATTTCAGTAGGAATAACAATTTTGGAGAAAATAGGCTGAGTGGTTTAGTCTCTACCGTTGTTCAGAGACAGATGGACAGACGTTTTGCTTTCAATTGGTTTTTTGATATCAAGGACCACAAAACAGGGATTCTGGGTGCACCACGTGTTAGATTCTTTTTCTTAATTTAGCAACTGGATTTATCCACGTTTTCGTTATCAGGGCTCTGTAATAAAAGTTTTCTGCCGAAAATCCGCCGTTTTTTGGCGAAGCATTACATAACTTTCCCATATACTATACGTACGAACGTGAGTTGTTCGTTTCTTGGTTGAAATGGACGTTTTCAAATAATAGCTAAGATGTTAGTAGCGCAGAAAATGCAATATTTCAATCGTACGTAGGTGTTTCCAATAACACGGGAAAGTATGTGCTGTTGTAGTACCACTACATTTCAAGTTGTACTCGTGTTGATCTCATAGTTTTTGTCATCTCATCTGTATTTCATAGATAGTGAACTTGAAAGCTATGATTTCATCATAAATAATGTCATAGAGTTAACCATCTTTCCGTATTTTTTGCACCGAAGTTGATGGCAAATGCTTATATTTTCATTAATTTACAAAATGCAATTTACCACGTTTTACCAACGTTAACCACGTTTGATTAAAAATAGTAATAATAACGATAAAGGATCCTCACGTGTCAAATGTGTCTCAAAATACAATATTGTAAACAATGAAAGCTTCTCTCACGGTTACTCATGTGTTTTTGAGTTTGTACGTCTTGTTACGGCAACACAATGATCTTCAGACATCCTGAAGGTTCTCTTATACTAAATGCTCTTCTATATATTTTTCGACTAAGATTTTTCGTGAAAATTTGACTATCATGTTGCGTTTTTAAATTTTGTTAGATCTTACTATTATCGTCTTTCCGTAGAAGCTTGTGTTAAGATTACTTAGTAGCATAGATTATAATATTCAATTTTCGTACAAATTTCTTCTTTTCTCTCATTTTGTATCAATGCAGTTTGAACCAGCACCACTTTGAGGCAATCAAATACTTTTGATTTACAAATTTAGTGTCTCACGTTTCTTATCATTACAATAGCTGTAAAAGTACTAGCTCATTGAATAGTCGTTTTGTATTTGTTTTTATTTCTCTTTTATTAACGTATGTTTGAATAATAAAATCTTCTTTGAAGAATAAAATCTTCTCATGATTTCATTTTCAGAAGTGTTCTTATTGATCCATTCATTATTCTGCTGCTTAAAGAAATTAAATCATTCGCTTTTTTCTGTTTTTATAAATTCTGACATCACGATCAATGTCATACATTTTAAGACATTAAAAATCAGTTTGTATCCCAAAATTCAGAATAATTTTCCTTTATAAGACAATTTCCTGAACATGCACTTTTTTATTTGTTGCTAACATAATGTGCAATGTTAGTTATTGATTTCTGTAGCTCCTACTATCTATTCATCCGATCAATATGATTATTTAATTTCATTTACTTATTCTGAAAAGGAGTGTATAATGGTTGAGAAGTGTGAAGTCAGTATATTTACTGTTCTAGAACACCGAAACCGTTGGACCAATCTCCATCAAAGTTGGAGAAGGTTTTTTGTACCCAGAAAGTTTATTTGCTGTTAATTCTGTCTAACTATACTACCTGTAGAACAAAACTAAATATTCACTTGAAATGGAACCCACAACACACTCGGCAGAATTTTGAATCTTATATCGTTAAATAACTCCTAAATGAGGCGTTCTAGGGTGTTAGAAACTAAAATGTTGAGGCCTAAGGCCTCAAAGAATTGTTTATCACACCGTAATCTGCAGAATGAGCTCTTATCGAACATTCTATTTCATTTTTGCTGGTCCGGCGCTTCCCGATATTACATCACCTGCTCAGAGACGAGCAGAACCTGCAAATAAATGTTAATGAGAGGGACAAAGAGCGACAGAGACACAGAGAAACAGACATTCAGGAACAGGGTGAGGGAAGGAGGGAGATACAGTGAGAAAGACTGATGGGAGGAGAAAGAGGGACATGAAGGGCAGAACAACGTCTGTCGGGTTTACCTAGTACTATGTGATAATGCACGCTTTGAACGTGTACAATGGTAACAATTTATCACTAATGCTGCATCAACTTCAGAAAAACCTATTAGTTTTTAGAGAATCTTCAGTGTTCCAAAATCTTCTGCATTAAAATAATGACTACATTATTTTCAACACTTTTCCACATGTCTCTTCAAGTATCGTTTTATGCACGTGGAGACTTTCCATATGTGTTATGTCATTCTTTAATTAGTTTTTTAACAGATTTCATTCACTGCTCTCGAAATGTTTCCCATCTTCAATTAATTTCCATTTCATTCGGCAACCATCGTTGTTTCCTGATTCGTTTGCTCTTCTTTTGGCCTCAAATTGTGAAAATGAATTTTTGACACTGAGCTGTTTCAACTCGGCAATTACCATTCAATTAATGAACTTGTAATGCTGGAAACAGAGTTCAACTGTTGGGAGAAGGGGAATCCTAGCATTGCAGCCAACAAATCTCTGTTGATCGACGTGAATTTTGTTCGAAACAGTGGGATCGTGGCAGGTTTTATCGAAATTACTTTTCCTTATCGCTCATTAAATGATTTCTACATCCCCATTTATATCATCTTATTACATATTAAAGCAAATCATTCATTCATTTATTCATTCACGACCATAAGGCATCATCATTAAGTATTGGCATCATTATAAAAATCAGAAGACGTGACTGTAGTGAATATCTGCCTTGCAACATGGCGTTTGAAGGATCCTGAACTCCACAGACTTGGAAGATGACATTTTATTGGAAGAGGAGCAGGAATATTTCTATTAATGCCTATCGAAAAATCTACTACACGAATCAAAACCTCACAGTTCGGAACCCTTGATTCCTGCGCTTTGGACAAGTGCTTCAAATATACTGCTGTGCTCTACCTAAAATAAGGTCAGATTCATTAATAACACTGGCCGATAGCGCAGAAAAGGAAGATCCCTGTTTTCCCTTTCGTGACCGAATTTTGAAATACAACTTTGTATTTTAAGTTACTTTTCAATTACTATTTCATTATTGATTACTGAAAATTGTTGTTAATGTCTGGTTTTGTAGAAATTGTTAGTGGAACATATTTGTCCCATTGGTTTTTCTGGAAATGATGAAAAATAATACTGAGAAGAAAGTGAATCTTTTTTCTATACTTTAATTATGAGACAATAGAATAATCAAAAGAGATATTAATAACAATTATTTTAAATAAAATTTGGAAAAGTAGGGATCAAGGCAGTGGGTTTCTTTGCATTCTTTGCATATTGTGTCTGTTCTTTTCTCCTTTTGCTGAACTCCTACCGCTGACTTGTAACTGCAAAAAACGCGTATCGTCGTAAGTATAGAAAATCCCAGAAATCAATTTTGGATTCAATATAATGAATTAAATAATTACAAAGAAATATTAATATAACATAAAACGCCCAGGAAAAAAGAAAGCTGTACAAATGGAGAAACGTGTTGGAGCAGCGACGAGTCCAAAAATTCGCAAAATCACTTGTAACCGCGCTTTTGAATAATAATAATTTTAGCAGCATAATAATTAAATTAATAATGTAAAATAAAACAAAAGGGAACCTTACAACAAAATAAAACTCACAGGAAAAATAAAACTCTCCAAAACGAGAAATATGCACCATCCTGTTACAATGAGAATAAAACGCACAATTTATGGAATCATTCATCACAAAACATTGGATCGCAATACACACACTCTCTTCACAAGAGTACAGAATGCGTGAACAGAGGGTTATGTGTGTCCCAGTAAACTTTTCAAGGAATATATCAGGTGGGACATACATGTCCCACTGGTCACGAAAGGATTAAATTAGGTATTTTCAGTCATATGCTTTTTTTCAAATTTATTTCTTCCCGTTGGACAGGCGCGTCCTTTGAGGAAGTTTGGGAATGATCGTCCATAAGCAGTGATTTTTATTTCTCGGAAGAACATAAACATTGTGCCAAAGTAAATGATGCGAGGTTTAAGAATGTTTCCGTTTTTTATCAATTGACAGTTATGGGGGATTACGGTGGTTTGAATCGGTCTTTGGATTACCTGTATTTAATATGTGTATATGCAGCACTGCGACCTAGACTGAAGATTTAGGAGCATGGGGAAGAGTGAAGGTTTGGATAAAAATTTTGAGCTGTTTGTGTTATCTGGTCGCTTAATGAAGGCATTTCTAATTCTCTGCGAATCTGGATGTTTGGAATGAACCAGGGGGCAGTCATATGCGTCTTTACCATTTTTGCTATCCCACTTCTACCTGCAAGTCACATTGCGAAGTTTGTTAGCAGAGTTCACTATATGTATGCAAACAAATTCAGAGCACGATTTCCTGCTGACGAACGCGAGTTTCTTCTGCAGTAATGTATTTGAGAATCAGACAACCGGAAATGGTTGTTTAGGACATCAACTAATGTCATTGCAGTGCCTCTGAGCGAGAGGTCCTGGGGTTCGAATCTCGACGGTGGCAGGATTTTCAGCACTAGATAGATAGCACGGTAGAATTCAGCCGCTGTTTCTTGTACTGGCCGGTTGCTCTGATTTTCCTTTTTTTTTTGCGATCAACACCAGGCGAATGCCGGAACAGTACCCTAACAAACGGGCCCGACCCCGTCCTTGTCCTCAACCCTTACTTGCACGCATACACTCACATGCCTACACTACAACACATGACGGGAAACCAGTCGGGAGCTTAGAGCTTGTCTCGGCTGGGACAATACCCCCCTTGTGGAATATACTTGGTTGGGAACCCCCCCCCCCCACCAGTGAACGTAGGTCGGCGTCGGATCTCGCCTTCAGCGGGGGACGATGACCGTCACCTCCCGCGACAAAAAATGCACTACACTTACGGGACTAATGTGTTTAGTAGTTGATGTGTTTGGAATAACAAAGCAATTAAAATCAGACTGATATGAGATTGAACTGTCTGTGAGCGGTAGGAAATTATGTTAAACGAGGATTCCAATTAGTTTGGTTTTATAGTTTTACATCCTTACTAACCGTCAACTGGTGACGTGCCTTCGAACTTTTGTAACCGGCGACGTGCGGTCGCTGTGACCGGGAAAGTTTTAGATTTATTATATTCGTTATTTCATTTCACATCGAATTCACAATTGTGTTACTTAAACAGACACATAATAAAGAGAAAAGTCGAAGAGTTTGTAATTTATAAAATAAACAGAAAATAATAAAATTTGTTATTACTCACCGAAAGAATTTCAGGTTATCTTTTGCTCCATATTTTTTCTTCATAGTTGATGAATAAAGTACGCATCGAAGGGCTTTGAAACGATATTGAGATAAAACAACCTTTTTGTTAGTAAGAAAATACACTGTTAAATGAAAATTATTTACTAAGTGTAAACGTGCATTATCAACTATAAACGTCTACTACTGGTGAGGTGCG
The DNA here is from genome assembly GCA_031308135.1 of Acheta domesticus. Lineage (NCBI taxonomy): Eukaryota > Metazoa > Arthropoda > Insecta > Orthoptera > Gryllidae > Acheta > Acheta domesticus. The sequence goes on from JAHLJT010009419.1 coordinate 99,322,451, forward strand.
GTCACCGAGACCGATCCGTAACTTCAATTGATTTTCAGAAGCGAACGACGGTAACTAGATAAGCTAGCCCACGCCCGAACATTGTAAAAGGAGATAAAAAGGTACTGTAAACCAAAACTTCCCATGTTGCACCGGTCGAGAGGACAGTGAGTTAATTTTTCCTCGCCGGTCACTAGGACCGCCCGTCACCAGTTAACGGCTAAACAAATAATTTTCTTAACTTCAATATACTATTAAGTAAGGGGTTGATTGAAAGTAAAATGATTTTCTATTTAGTAATTTTGTTATTTAACGTCAAAAGTAGTTTTTGAAAGTGGTAATTCATGTAGACATTTTCTCTATCAACATGTTTATTTGAATGATGAGTGACTATCTTGATTTAAAATAATAATTATGTTAGTTGACTAAGGGTAATAATTTTATAAGTCTAATTTTCACTCAGAGGTGGCTGATATGATGATTACTGTGGATTTAACTGATGATGACTGTAGATAATGCTTAATAATCTGTAGGTGCATTAATAATAGTCTCTACCGATAAGAGCAAAAGCATCATATCTCTTTATGCGACATTGTAAAAATTCTTATGCACTGAATGTATGAGTTCTTATGCACAGAATGAAACAAAATAAACAGTATTATAAGCTAAAGTGCAGCAAATTACATGTTGTAGAGCTTGATGACCGCATTATTGGCATGTTACATTAGCTGTTTCAACCACAAAAGTAAATTTTCATGAATTTTTTCCCCCGAAATCTTGAATTAATTAAATCATGATTGTGTTATACTGAAATATTTCATTTCTTAATTCAATAATCGTTTAGAAAGTTATTCATTGACATTTTTGTAATGTTTTTGTATTTACTTATTAGAGCCCACTGTTTTAAAAAATGGAACAGTTTGGTAACGTTTGGTCTGTTTTTTTGGTGAGTGTTCTGTTACTTCACTAACAGATAAAAAATTCAAGATTTTTCGGGGAGTGAAAAAATTAATTTACTGCCCAAAAGCAAAACAGGGATCATCTAACAGTTGCTCAAATATATCGATGAAAATTGGAAGATCAACTCAATTGCACCCGAAGGCGACAGGGGAGGACATGGTCACAGAAGACATATGTGTCACTTGTTGTTTACTATTAATTAGAGTACATTAATCTGCAAAATTTTCCATTATATTAATATAATTCTCTTAACGGGACTACAATTCTTTGAGACTTGGCCCTTCCAATGGATTTCGCCCATTCTTTCTTGTCTTGGGCACTTTTGCTCTCTTGATCATCAACACTCTACCTGTATCGTTAGATGTGGTAAAACATCAATTTTTAATTAATACTTCTAATTTCTCTCCTTTTCGAACTGCTTGATATTGGATTATTGAGTGAAGTGTTGTTTGTTGTCATGACCAGTGACCACCTTTCTAAATAGCGCCTCCATTTCATTAGTTTTTCTTTATTTTCAAGGTAATCAATTGTCTTATATTATTCTTTATTTTCCATATTCATCCTTCCGTCACATTCCTGGCGACACTAAACATTTATTCTTGTTCTCCTTTTCTTATTTTTTCCTTTCGTTGATCTGAATTTGTTCTTAGAACTCTATTTATTATTCACCCGTTTCATAACCTAAGGTTTTTGATACTTAGCGCCCGTAAACATGCTTAATTAATACTTCATTAATACTTGAGCTTACGAATTGACTTCAAATTTTTAATTTCACTTTAGATAAAGGATTATATGTAGGAAAATTGTGTGTGAGAGAGAGAGAATGAGTGAGTGAGTGTTTTCTGTTGAACGAGGGCAAAGGCTATTCTTCTATATAGGCTATATATCTATTTTGTGGTATTGATTCTCCAAACTTACAAATGAAAGGTGCAGATACTGTGTTCTTTTTCTCTCGAAAGGGCTGTATATACTCGTATGTGGCCATACTTCCACTATAAGAAAGATTAAATTTTGACATATTTGGTCATTTTATTGGCGATTATTTGAGAAATTGTACTTATATACCCGCAGTATACGTCTTCAGTCCTTTTTTTGATGGTCGTTTCATGTAGGCAAAATTCTGTATATTTCAAAATTGAATTTTGTGAGGCGTTGAAGCATTTTCGAATTTTTGACTTTTTGGTTAGAAACTTAATAATTCATCCTTCTGTTTTTTCTGTTAATTTCGACAGAGTTGTCATACCTAGCACGTGATTGTGCCTACTACACTTATCTATTTACATATCAATTACATTACTTTACGTTACATAATTTCCGTGATTTTTGAAGGATGTTTAGCTGACAGTCATACAATTGGCAGAACATATTTCTTGATGAAATCTCTTGAACTCGGTTCTTGTGTCTAGTAGCAAAGAACTTCGACATGTTAGTGGATATCGTTTCAGAGCCAAAGTAAAAGTTACCGCTGTATGTTTCCTTTCTTCGTGAATAGCCAGGGCTTCTTCTTGTAGTGCGGTAAAGTAGAAATCGAAAGCGTCAATTTATAATAACTCTGCGGTAAAAAGAATTTTATTGGAGTCATAATTGAACCGACTTCGGAGTATTTGTGAAAAGGTCTAATTTCAATTCGGATTCTCGCCTCGTAAATGTGTTTGCAATAATAAAAGAAATTAAACGTCAGCTTGAAATAAAAAGCGTAATGTATTCATAACTGTTATTTTACTTTTGAATGTGATGCGATCAGAATGTGATAATCGTTTTGAATACATTTAGTAAAATTACATACATATTTGTCTACGGAAAAAAGTTTTTTCTCCCTATTCTCTGAATCAGCTACTGGTTGTTTTATATCTTAAATTCCGCCTCAAATAAATGCTTTAGATTTTCTACTATATCTCTTATTGCATTCACATCTTTGTTTTTCCTCTGTCGCTCAGGATTGTTTCCTCTAAATTCCCACAGCTTGTCTACAGGGTTGCGAAAGCTTTCGTTTGTTATTTTAGAAATTTGCATTTTACTACTACACCTTTCCTTTTTTGAACAATTATTTATGAAAGCGCATCAACATGGATAAACACTGTGAATTGAATAGAATTTGGATCAATTTATTTGAACATAGCATATGTTAAGTGTTCTTAATTTTTATCTTCACGTGACCTATGCCTTAATGTGTCATCAATTTTTTCTAAATCAATTTAATCTTTCTGAAATAATTATTTTCATTGATTATTGTTCTAATTAATTCTTTTACATGCATTTGATTATACATTTACGATTGGACACACAAAATTGTTATATTACTTATATTTTTAAGAAATATTTAAATTGGACTTATTTTAGACTTTCAGAATGCTTTGTTGCGTACATTTGATGACTAATTAATGTAGTAAAGAGTAACAATGTGGAATTTTAAGTGTAGTGAAAGCAAATCCTAAAATAATGAATATTCATTTCAAAAGAAATTGAACATGTTTGGCACATTTATTCCTTCCAACAATATATATAAATACTGAGAAATGTATATTTTTTACATCAAATTTTTAAAATGAAAGATTATTCTAAATCAATCAACTTATCGCCCCCCCATGCTTTGATAGTAATGTAGTAATGCATTTGTGTTGAAAAAATTAAGTATCAAAGAAAAATGAAACGTATACTAGTGTTATTTTGTGTTTTAAGTAAAGACATCACACACACTTGTAAAGATTTTGATGCAAATAAATAACTCATGTATCTCTCCTAATAACCTTACTAAAATAAAGTACGGCACACGATGCCCAATTACTGTAATTTTCACGATTCATATGTTAAGGAAATTGCTCACATTGAAGCACTAATTACCAATATCTGATGTTTCAGGCCTCGTGTACGATCAGTAGTGGAAGAAGAAAAAGTGAATAATTAAAAATTAATGTCAAATTCATGAGAGAGAGAAAAAAATCTATCAAAGCATTTAATACACACGATGTTAAAACATTCTTTTGGTACTTGTAACGTTTTGCACTGATGCTTTGAAAGTTTTGCCATAGCCTCGTCTACCATCAAGTTTAATTAAAAGTGAAACTGAGCATATTAAACATCTTGCAATTTTTTTCTTATATCTCGTGCTAACCCGTTTTTGAGAACTGCTTCTTTAAGCCACTCGTTATAAAAACAATTTCTTCATGTAGATTTTTTGTAATTTCCCAATGACGAATAGATTTTCTAACTTGATAACCTTAAACTAAAAGTAAAACAAAAAATGTATAAATATCAAAAAGTCAGTAGCGTAACGTTCAGTTGATTTTCATGAATTAAAACAATTTCTGCAGGCCAATAGCTTTTTGTGTAAGTCCATCATTTTTGCTGGCATGTTGTAAACAAGTTGGTCACCCTGTCCAGTGCAATCACAAATGTATTGGTGGTAATCAAAAACCTAATTTCTCACATTAAAAGTTCTCCTTACCTTTGATAAGTACTTAGAATTATTTCTATGAAGAGGTTATTAGGAAACTACTGGTTTCTGACTGATAACACAGGCTCACAAAAGAAGGTGTCAGATCCAAAGACTTGAGACATGTTTCTCTATGTATTTCAAAGCGTTGAATCGGTAGGATTTTGAATCTACATCGTTAAATAACTCCTAAACGATGCGTTCTATGGCCTTAAAAACTAAAATTTGAGGCCGGAGGCCTCACACCGTAATCTACAGGATGAAACCCTGTTTGAACATTCTATTACATTTTTGTTGGTCCGGCGCCTCCCGATATTACCTCACCTGCTGAGATGTGCAGAATCTGCAATTAAATGTAAATGAGAAGAACAGAGAATGGCAGAGACAAACAGACAGGGACATGGTGAGGGATGGAGAGACAGTGAGAAAGGGTGATGGGAGGGGAAACAGGGAGATGAAGGGCAGAACAACGTCTGCTGGGTTTTCCCAGTCTAGTATACAAATCAAAGGCTTGATTAGTTAGCTTTCTTACTAGCATCGCATATTTTCCCAATCTAAATTTGTTTTTCTGATGGTGTAAATTCCTAATGTAACGTAAAATTTAATGAATAATTTGTATACTGAAGACAAACAAAACCAGGCAACTTCCAATCAATCTGATAATTTTTTTGTCCCATTGTTATAGAATGTAAGGATTGTATGTAGGGGAAATGAATGCGCATTAAGGCTTAAATTAAATAATAATGTCAAATAATATCTGTATCCATTTTTTATAAAATATGTTAGTTACTGTCGTATTTGCCATAGAATACGGCATTTTGCCTTGTGTTATGATCAGTTCGTTTTGATACTATTTCCATATCAATACTTTAGATAGCTTTTCCCCTTCTCGCTTTCAAAATGAGGTAGAAAGAAATGGGAAAAAATAATAATTACCGTAATATTGAATAAAATTTTATAATTACTTCTGAGCAGTCTGCGAAGAAAGGTGTCAACATTTTGCTTTTTTTTTTGTTTAGTAGATAAAATCAGGAAAGAAATGCTAAATAGGCATCAAAATGTATTTTAGGAGTCCTGAAAGAGCTCTTAATTATAAGAATAATGCTTCAGAACGCATAGTTTAAGAACAGGTTTTTACCCGAAAATAAAATGGTTAGTAATCATCCAATTTGTGAGATTCCGACCGAAGGTTAATCATACGTTTAGATACTCCATTTTTTGGAATTCTTTATGCGATTCTTGCCTTGTCTTCTCTTTTCTTAGTAATATATTATACTTCAATACGTTTTTAAAAACTAACATTAAGATTGTTCCCGGTTTACATTCAGTATTTGGTGCTGTATTAACTTGTTTAACAAGACCTTTATATTTTTTTTCAAATTGTGTCACTCCTTTAATATACATCTACATGCAACATGGATTCAACATACATCCACATGTATTTTATATTTCATTATACTATTACCTACACAGTCCATCTGACACTGTTTTCCTTGCATCCTTGCAAATTTCTTGTGTTCTGATTTTTGTTCTTAGTTTACTTTCCTAGTGTCATTGACTGTTTTGAATATTATTTTGATCACATCTACAATATGCGGGAGCGATTTACACACTTAAATTCTTATTAGAAAATTATTATTAGAATCTTATCTAACATCATAATTCTGTGTCAAAATTTGAACATCCATTATTATTATTAATTTGCCACGTGTTCTGCTCGTCGTTTATATTCTATAGTTAATTCTTTGAAATCGGGGTTGGCCTATATCGTTGCCGAAAATATAATTTTTCTTGCTTACTAAGACGTTTTCGGTAATTATTTTGCAGTCTTCAATATTTTACTTTTGCTACCTCTTGATTTACACCATGTCGTTCTCGTGAATTGATTCAAATACGTTTTTTAATGGATTAACTTAAGTTTACTACAATGGGTTAACTTAAGTTTACATAAGAAGAGAAAATATTCAATCCCTTCGTAAATACTCACACACATGACACATTAATATTGAATTTACGACAAATTTTTTACTTCATATTTTTTCCAGGTATAACACATATATTTCAGGTATAATATCTATATGCAATATTTATTGAAATAAATATGTAGAATTATTGTCCCTTTTTGGTAAGTCGTGCATCTAATATTTGCTTCAGAGCAACGCCACATTGTTAAAGTATATCCTTAGACAACGAAAAAGCAGCCTGCCAAAGCTGTACACAGTACATTTGTCATAAAACGTTGTGGCTACATCATTTTCAATTATTTAAAAAAATAGAATTCAGAATTATCAATTAGATGGTGATTATGTTTTTGCTTCACTTAAATCAAAAAGATTCGTACAAGAAATATCTGTTTGAACAATTTTGAAATAAAATCTTTTCCCTTCTCTAAGAATGATGTATGTTTTGGGAGGGAAGTAAATACATACTATTAAGCAACTATAAATTATACTTGAAGATTTTCTTGAGTGTATTAGAATTGTTTGGGATTTGAATGAGAACATTCACCGAAATTGTGTGACCTAGGGAAAAGAAAACATACGAATAGTTCGTTTTTTGTGCATATGTAATTCGTTATTGTGTCCCAAGTGATGTTTTTCTATCTGCCATTTAACTTTTTATCATCTGCATCGTCAGTTTAGATGCTGGATAACACATTGCTGCTGCTGATAAGATTTTTAATAGTGATCTGTAATATTTTTGTATTGAACGAAATTATTGTTCATTCTGGCACTGTGAAATTGTTTTAATTGGGAAGTCTTACATACGCCTTTAAACTGGTGTATATGAATGTTGTGTTTGTGTTATTCATTATCAGTTCTGGATAGATATACTATAATACAAAATGTATCTGATTTCTCCCCTCCTGAGTGAAAATGTAGCAAAAATGCTCCTTTGGAGCTATTCCCTTTACAAACAAGATTGTTCACACATTTTACTTCATTCTTGTGCGCTGGTTCATTGTGCGATAAATGGAAATAAACGCAGATAGGAGTCTGGTCTTTCTTTTGATTGGAGAGTGCAAAATAACTGGCTACGACATGGATGCCATCAACAGCATTGTCTCTGTGTCCATCACTACCTAGAGGGAAAGTTAACGGGAAGAATGCAAGGGATCTCACCTATTGATTTTAAAGTCCTCTTTCTTGAACAGAAGTAGTAGTTGGTTCTTTATACAATAGATCCATTTTAGGGACCTTTTTTTTTTGCAATGTATGCACTTTCAAATGTTCAAATCAAGTAAACAGGAAAATAAGTTTTGGTTTCGAAGGTATTTACATATTTATTGGTCCAGTCCCATTGGGTTTCCCTCTGATAAGTCAAGAGGCAACATGTAAAAACAACCGCTGTCACATGTCCTTTTTTTGTTAATCACTATTACATTTAGTATATAAATATGAAGCACTACTGTAGTCACGTCATCTGCGATTATTCAGTTGTCTTTTTTAAGTTTTAGACGACTCTCTTCGGGAAACATTACCAATATGCAACAGCAATTGTCTAGGACTGGTTCCATTTTGAACGTTCTTTTCTGAAAAAAAAAACAACCTATTTTCGGAAATGTGCTCGTCGGACCATTTTTGTCTCTCTTGCACACGGAAGTTGGCTCTCGAAGATTGCCAGTGGAGGCAGAGTATACGTATAACGTCGAAGCAGGCAGCCAGGCGTTTCAGGCTGGGAGATATTCTGCCTGGATTACAGTCGGAAGGATGAGTCACGTGTTATTATTTATGTATTTTTGCAAGGATAAGTAGGAGTCGTGAAATATCATAATAATCCGGTAAAATAGCTTATTTTTTCATTTCGAGTGCCAAGGGATTTATCATTTTCGAGGAATGCACCAAGAATAAATTGAAGAGGTTGGAGAAACATCATAATCCCAATTTTTGTAAGCAAGGGAGAAAAACAAAGTTTTTGTAAGTTCAGACATTTCTGAGATTGTATACATCCTGCTGGACTAACTGTAGTTTAATTAATACATTTGTAAAGTGTTTGGATCATAATGTTAGTTTTTAGGGAAATTCTACCTTTATTTGGCATGTGTGAATTTTCAGATAATTTGTTATTCTGTCTCTTTCAATTGTGAGCGGGAATCCGTTGATATTTCCAATGGCGCTGCAAGAAAATTATCTTATTACCGACTTTTCCAAAAGTTATCTCTTTTATATTAAATATTTAGCCACCTATCTAGTGTATTTTCAGCGAAAGTGGTGTACCGAGAAATCCTACAAACTAATGCGCAGTTAACCCTGGTTTAGAGAACATTCTGCAAACAAAAGCACATTGGATTCCTTAATAATAGTTACAATTCCTGGATTATTCTGTGACAAGTGTGTTGGTTCTTGAAATTCATTTTTAAATCCTTGTTGCATTACATGTATTATTTGACATGTCAAAGAATACTTTCTTTAAATAGGTGCCAGAATGTGTGTACAAAGAAATGTGCATTTTGCACCTCAAACTATCACCGAGATAATGGTCCCATAAATGCATCTTTGGAATGAGACAAAAATATTGAAGCGGCGAGGAGGTTTGACTGTTCAAATTGTTTGCAAATTCAGTACGCTAGTAATGTCATTATTTCGATTTTGTCGTAATATCGTAGCTTGGAGAGTAACTTAGTGTAACTGGAAAGAAAACAAAATTTCGGTACATGTCCAAGTAGAATATGTGGTACAGCGAAATATTGAAATGTTATTTAGAGAATAAAAGCGTTTATTAACGGATACTTTATTTAATGTTTAAGTTAAACTGCGCATTTTGTAGAGAGAATTTGGAACAAAAATTCGAGATTCAAATTATTCAGATAAAAATCGTTAATAATTATTTCAGTTCAGATATAATGCCTAGAAAGTACACGTGAAGAGTCCCATATGTACAGTGAGAGAGAATCATATGTTACGACCTTGAGTTTTTACAGTCTCTGTTTACTTCTGAAATATACCTTTATCATCGTCTCATCAAGAGTGTGGTTGTAATTATGGCCTGTTCCAAATTTATATTAAGATTTGGGCGCCAGAAACAGGTTACATTAATTACTACCAAAGTTTTCCCATCTAATTTAAACAAAATTGTATAAACATCCAGCTAGCTTGGGTCGATGGCTCCGGATACAAATACTCGCTATCGCCTCGATAGCCGATTACCTGATCTGCCAACTATACAGTATGGCGTGGAATCTGAAATGTAATAATTATATGCTTCCAACTAATTAAAGATTATGATTGACAAATGAAAACTCCTTTCATTTCCAAAGAACAAAATTCAATAATTTATTTAACGTTAAGTTTTAACAATTAATTTTATGGTCATGACCTTTTAAATACGTTATCTCTTTTGTACTGCAGTATTTCTTTACCGTTTTGCTTGCCGACGCTCCGTAGTCGCTTCTCACTTGACCGTTGTTGGTTCCAAGTTTCGCTTCTTTCTTTCGGTCTTGCGCTGCTGCTGACACGTCCAGTCCACACTGCATAAACTATTTATCGGTTCTTATCCGATGCTCCCGGTTCCTAATCTTTCCCACTGGTTATGTAAAACATTAAAGTTCAACTGCAATATCCGAAAAACTGTGCAAGTCCTCCGCGAATTCACTTCTGGCAAATAATTCTCAGAGTCCGAAAAAACTATTACTTCTCTCACAAAAAAAATATACAAGTCCCGCTTTCCTAATATAATGTCCGCAAACGATCTTTACACCACGTCGTCTACTATCAAAATCCGCGATCTTCACTCCACGACACCCAGAATCAGAATGTCCTGTTTAATGTGTTCTTTAACCCTTTATGGTTCGGTAAGCGTCCCTCATTCTCTTTTTTTCAAAACACAGCGGCAAAATTAGACTGTCTAATCTTCACTAGCCAACCCGTGCGTCTCTTACGAACCCAAGTAGCCACGACCCCGTCAGTCATTCGTTTTTGAACCAACCACATCTTATTTTCTTTAGCTATCTAGCCAGCGTCCTGACATCTTCAAGGCCTGTGTACAGTTTGTTGACCTTGCCAACCTCTGCGCTGTCATTGCTAAGGCCGTATACCGCCATATTGCATACCCATTTATCCACCCCATGTACAGCTAATATTATTAAATAAAATTTGTAATATTCTGGTATATCACACTTCGTAACAAGAGAATGTGTAACCGTGCTCCGAAAAACGGCGATTTTCAACAGAAAACTCTCATTGTCGAGCCCTGGTAACAAAAAAGTGGATAAATCTTGTTCCTAAATATAGTAAGTTACTTAACTTTCGTGCAGTGAAAATCCATATTTTAAGAGTCTTTGTTACAGAAAAATCGATTGACGGCAAAACGTTTGTCTGTCCCTGTTCATTATCCGTTTCTCCGTCTGTCTATTGGCCTGTCTATGTGTCTGTCTTTGTCTTCTGTGGCCACCGATAGAGCCTAATCCGTTCAGACTATTTTCTCCAAGATTGGTATTCCCCTATCGATTTGAAGGAGCTCAAAGCTCTGAGAGTTTGAAATTGATATTTTGATTTTTGGGCTTACAAGACGCCTCAACGTTTTAAAAATGTTCTCAAAATAATGCGAGAAAGTAAGTTCTGATGAAGCACCACTAGCTTGAACTGAACATTTCAAGATGCTCTCAGGCTAATCGTGTTCCTATTCATTATTGTAAGTTTCTATTCTCTTCTCAGAGACAGGATAATATCTGACTAAATTTTTTGGATCACCATTGAATCACCATTGAATTCAACCATATACAGTCAACCAAACATTAAATAAGATGTAATTTAAAACTGCTACACTCTCTGTTTCACTGACTGTTTCATTTGGTGATTATGTTGAATATATGATTTTTTTAATCTCACTCAATGTTTGTTGTAAGTTCTTTTTTAATTTTTCGGTATAGTCTTAGAAGGTTTTGAATTACAATTATACATTAATCCTATACATTTTTATGTCTCTAATTCTTCAACACCAATTATAAATAGAATTATAAATCGACTTAGAAAAAGTAATGCAAGAATTGTGAGGTAGCTCTGAAAGGCTGCTCTAATATATTGAATTTTTTGAATATGAAATATACATTTTACGAAATATATTTACTTTAAATGTTTGAATTCGAGTAACTAAATCTAGAGATCTTTAACTCAATGGCGTGCCGTGATGTGACTAGTCATGGCGTACCTAGATATGATGTGACGTGACATTGAAGGACGTGACATGACGTGACGTGAGGTGCCATGAAGGGACGTGGCGTGACATAAAGGGTCGTGACATGACAGTACGTGACGTGATAACGTGATGTATTATGCAGTGACAAGACATGCAGTCTAGAAATATCCAGTTAAGTTCAAGGTCCTGCCTATGCAGGGACTTCGATGGATTGAATAATGTATGTTTCCTTCAGTAACGCACACCTTAGCTACACTAGACTCCCTTTGTCTACTGCTCATACGAAAATGTTGAACCAGTAGATGTTTGAAATGTTGAATCAGTGGATGTTTGAACTGAAAGGCGTCTGTCTTGCGCAGGTGCACCGCCCTCCGGAGATCGAGATCGACGACGCGGACGACATCGCCGACATCGACGACGTGGACGACGACGAGGAGGACGAGGCGGAGCGGGGGCGGGGCGCGGCGCGGGGCGGGCGCGGGGGCGGGGCGCCGCTTCGGAAGCACCAACACGGGCCTCTCGCAGTCCGACCTGAGCATGTCGTCGGCGGGCTCCAACAACCCGAGCTACCGCTACGGCAACCAGGTGGGCTACGAGAGCGGCCACTTCGGCTACCCGCAGTACAGCGGCTACAGCGTGGGCGAGGACAGCGGCGCGGCGGAGGAGGTGGTGGTGATGGAGGTGGCGCACGCGAAGGCGGGTCACGCCCCCGGCATCGGCGCGCACCGCGTGGACAGCGTCGACCACACACTCGCCTACGGCCCGCTCATGTCCGACTCGCAGGTACGACCCATCTCCCTCCCCCCCCTCCACAACACACACACACACACACACCCACACACACACATACACATACACACATACACACACACACACACACGTGGCCTTACTGCTCAGCTCATCGGCAAAGGTGGCTCAGAGCATGAATTGATGTCACTGCAGTGCCTGAGACCGGGAAGCCCTAGGGTTCGAGTCCAGGCGGTGACAGGTTTTTCGATACGAACTACATAGCTAGGTCGAACTCAATCATTGCCTGGAGGAGAATTCTAACGGCCGGCTGCTCTAATCAGTAGTTTCGTGGTTTCTCCGATTAACACCATTCGTTTGCCGGAGCAGTACCGAAACAAACTGGCCACGGACCGCGCGCGGTCTTTCATCCTCTTGCTTGTCCTATCTCACCCTTTACTTACACACGTGCACATCTAATGCACTACACTACCACACTTGGAACTTCGTGCTTGTCCCCGCTGTGGTGTTGCCCCGCTGGTGGGAGATGGGTGGTTGGCGAAAAACCCGCAAGCCGGCATATAGGTCGGCGCCAGATCTCACCATGCAGCGGGGGAAGATCACTGCCACCTACCGAGGAAAAAACATGCACTACGCTTACGGGAGTAATGACCTTAGAACTTGGCAAGCCCAGGAATCACTAAGGAATCAATCAATCAGCTCATCCCAAGTATTTTCTATTAACTTTGTAGTTTCATCCCAGATCTTGTGGTAATTCATATTAAAGATGAAGTTGTTGAGATAATCACAACTGTATAATTAATATTTTTATATATTATTACACATAAAATCTTATAATCAGACTAATTTCGGTGGGACTTTCCCCATCATCAGTGATGCTACAGCAACGTACGGCATCTACATACACTATTTCGAAATTGTACGCATTTGGAAGATTCTGTAGCTGTAGCACAACTGATGACGGGGGTCTCTTGCCCGAAATTAGTGTGGTTATAAGATGTTATACGAATTTGTAAATATAAATAAAACCTTAATTACATCGTGGTGTCATTATCTCAACTAATTCGTCTGATCCACTTTTCTAATACTTCCATGACCCTTTATCCTCTATACTTCAACTTGCGCTCCCATCTGACGCACACTCTTTCATGCTGCTTCGTGACTTTTCACATCCTTTCATTCCCATCCCCATTCGATGCCGATTCCTCTTCAGTGTTCTATCTTCTCTTTCCATGGCTTTCCATTTCTTTCCATGGTGCCAATGCCACATACCTTACTTGAATATCCACACCGTCCCTATTCCTTCAAGACCTTCAAAGCTGCTCTTTACACGTCCGTATATCTGCACACACCCCTCAGAATTTCTCCAAATTCATCCACGCGCTTAAAGATCTCTTTCGTTCCTCCAGGTTCCTTTACGCCCTTTCAATTTCTTCCAGATTCCTGTATTCTGTTTTACTCCAGGTTTCTTCTCGTCCCTCTAGATTTCTCCACATTCCTGTCCTACGAAAATGAATTTTTCAAAGACTTTATCGATGCAAAATTCTATAGAGCTGTTATTGATAAAGTTCAGGACAGAACAATACCCTATTGAGCAAACATGCTGTCTGATAACACCGCTTGTAATATTATGTAATAATGTATGTAAATTATGAATAACATAATGTAATATTCTGGCGTCAAGAATTTGTAAATAGTGAGAGAACTCACGATGAAGAGAAACATTGTAGTGACTTCACTAGCGTCAACACCTGCAAAGTTAATTTTAAAACCAAGAGTAATGTTAAAAAAAAACCTGGTACTACATAGGACGTCCCTGAAATTTCACTGCAAAGACGAGCAGGAAATTAAGGCACACTGCGACCAATTTGATGATAAGAAGTGCAATATTTTATTAATTTTAAATTAACTAAATTCTTGAAATTCTTTTGTAAATTTCGCATCCTGTCTTTAGAATTAGAAAGGAAACATATTAATACATTTTGTTTCTGTTTGCTTTCTAATTCTTACATTAAATGATAACTGCAAAATTGACGGAACTTACGAGATAACACATTAAATTTGTAATGTCTAAAATAAAATGAAGTAGAGAAAAACTAGTTCTAACGAAAAGTGCGAGATTTATTCAAACAGATTCGAGTATGGAAAATTAGTGTTGAGTCCTGCTAAAAAATTGTCGTCGCATGCGAAAGTCCTGCCGCATACTTGCCTTTACGATATCTACCTAATGTTTCTTAACGTAGTATTCTAGTTACACGAATTGGCATTGTTATTAACACTGAGGCATCTTCGAAACTCGTCCGATGTTGACGGTGAAGATACCCAGTCAGCCACGGGCAACAAGAATTTGTGGTGGATTGCTTTGCCGGAAGGCGCAGCCAGAAGCCTTTTAGGCAGCCTCTTTTACGTGGCGTCGATGCCCCGAGTCTCCTTAACTGAAAATGACGACGGGGGTGACCCCCACAGTCTGCTTTGGTAGCCTAGGAAATATCGTGTGAAAGATAGAGGAGAATTGTCTCAGCTTCCTCTCTAAAAGAGACACGGGACATTTGCGTGTAGCACAGATCATTACAAAGAGTGTGCAAACTGTAAACCGTCTCTACAAAATTGACATAAATAATGAATGAAAGAGTTTCTGCCTTATGTTGCATCCCAACATTTTTCTGATTACCTACTATCAGAATGCTTTACAGAAAAGGAATTGCGCATATAATGCAATTCAAATATTTAATAATCTTGAATGTAAAAGACTATAGATATAACCTGCGACTTAGTTCAAGAAGGGTTAATGTCAGAATTTAAAGTTTCAAAGACTGGGTGGTTTTCGTACACCATGGAAATAACAAAACAGTCATAGGTCAATGTAAAGATCGATAGTGAAATCAGATAGAATCGTTACTTGAATGAGACCTTTCTTGCACTGAACGAAGGGTCTTTAAATCACACATTTTCCAAGGAGACCAAAATATCACTGAAAACTGACATTGGCACTTCTTGCACCAAGCTACAGACACGTAAATAAGGTTATTTTTAATATTAATAGAATTTCTGGTGATGTAGATACCTTCTAATAATGAATAAATGAAAGGTGTTGTTCGATGTCAAATATAGTATATTGAGGCTTAAGATCTTTTCGATAGCGTAGCTATCATCATCAGAACTGTCTTGAGCGTCTGGGAAGTTCGTTTTCCACCCAGACGCTGCAAGATAGTTCTGATGATGACGATAGCTATGCTATCGGAAAGATCTTAAGCCTCAATATACCATATTTGATACCAGACAACACCTTCATATTATTTAAATGTGTATTTTGTTAGTAGTGAGTTGACCAATGTGTGTGTGTGACAGGCCCTGAAGAGGTGCCAGGACGCGAAGGCGGAGGCGGAGGAGGAGGACGTGCACCAGGAGGAGCAGCGGCAGCTGGGCAACGGCGGCGGCGGCGGCGGCGGCGGCGGCGGCGGCGGCGGCGCGGACGGGTCGGCGGGGTTGCAGCGCAAGGGCAGCCTGCCGCCCCGGCTGGCCGGCTCGGGCGCCACCGCCCCCGCCCCCAGCGAGGACGCGGCCGCCCTGGCCGAGGAGCGCCTCAGCACCGTGGCCGAGCTGCCCGCCCCCGCCGCCCCCGCCCCCGCCCCCGCCCCCGCCGCCGCTGCCGAGGACGCCTCCCTGCGCGGCAAGCGCGCCTCGCTGCCCATCATCACCCCCGACCTCTACAAGCAGACCAAGAGCCTGCTGCTGGACAAGGGCGCGCGCGCCGCCGTCGCCCCCAAGTTCGAGCGACTCCGCGACGAAGCGTCGCCCTTGGACGAGGCGGACGGCGGCGGCGGGGGCGGCGGGACGGCGGCGTCCACGACGATGGCGGCGCCGTCGTCCGCCGGCGGCGGTGGGGGCGGCGGCGGCGGCGGCAGTCAGTACGAAAACCGGGCCTTCGTCTCCGCCGAACACGCCACCAGTTAATGAAGCCCCGCCACGTCCCCTGCCCTGCAAAGCGGTTTTCGCGATACGCGATTCCTCTAGAGGCGACACTCGCCTAGTTTTGATGTCTGATGCTGATTGTGAATATAACATGTTTTCTCCAGATTTTAATCCAAAAAAAATATTTGCAACATATAGTACGGGTAAACATATTTTGTTATTTTCTTGACGTGACAGGGAAGACTTGTTATTATAGACGATAGGCGGTAAAAAGCGTGCGAGAGAGAGAGAGAGAACAAGGAGGCGAATTTTTCAATAGGTGCAATTTTCTACATGATGGGGAATTTGCGAAACGATTTTGAAGTCATTGCGTGGAAATGAAATGTTTCCCTTTTAAAGACTCTAATTTCATACTCATTTCTGCAGCATTCTGCACAATTTTCACCTTTGTACCGATGTCGTGTTTTTCGTATAACCGTTAAGGATGTACACAAGTAAAAATCCAAACATATGTGAACTCTTTTAAGTGTTTCCCCGTGTTTTGCAAATTACTGTGTCATTCTTGACTCGACGAATTCAATTGACTCAAGAAATTTCGCAAACTAACATGAAATAACGGGCCGTAGAATTCCCTTCTAAAGGTGCTACATTAACCAAAGAAAAATTAAATCAATGTCTAAATGTTCTGCATGACTGGCGTAACAAGGTGATCCCAAAGAACACTTCAAAAACTTCAACTTAAATGAAGCATGCATAACGTAAACAGAATAAGACCATGTAAGTAAATAAAAATTGAATATATGTAAAAGATACGCACAAAAGAAAAAAACACCTAAAATGTATCTTTTAAAAAGTCTCATAAATTGATAATTGTCATCTATAAAACCGCCATGTATTTGGCGGTGAGTAAAAACCCTTTGTTATCTGTGTCAACGGTCGTATAACTGTGTCTAAAAACCTATATCTCTCACAAATCTGTATCTAGAACTTCGTAAATATTTTCGAAGCTAGAAGGTATTTTCTTATTCTTACACGTGATATTTGACTTACTGTAAGAATGAAACATAATAGTCCATGTCTTCGAGAAGATCAAGTTGAAAATTACATCTTTAATTCTTAGCATAAAGTATCAGTGGCCTTGATCTATGCACTTGAAAATAACAATATAATGTATTATACACTTAGATCATGGTGCTAAAAAGAACTTATCCACTGATTCAGTATCACTCATTAACTATTAAAGAAAAATTGAAATTTTATTGCCAATGCGAATCATTATTTATCACTTTTTGCTGGAAAAGAGAATCAGTGGATAGGTATATTGGGGGTATTTACTATTATGAGAAATTATGAACTTTGATGTTCCATTACAAATCAATTGAAAAATCACTACAGTACTCTCAACCTGTAAGAGTTATAATGGAAAGGAATACTGTAATTCTAATAACCAGAAAAATACTGAAATTGCTACGTGTTAGCCCATGTAATTATATTCAAAAGTCACCGCAAAGTTGTACAAACATATTATTGAGATGGTTACATACGAACCCAAACACTGATTTGTCAGTTTGAAATAGAAACCTTAATGAGAAATGTGAAGTTCTATTCGTTCGTTAAAGGATTGAGATAATGAATACATAAAATTAAAGCGAGGACCAAATTTTTTCATCTTCTAATTAATGTATTCTATTTCGTGTCCATTTACTCGATTTAATAATAGAACTGCTCTAGGGGTTGAAGATTACCTAAGAGACTTTTGTGGGACGACACAATTGCATATCCAAACTAGTCACATTATCTTTAAAGTAAATGTTTATAGCGTACGCGGTTTCTTGCTTGGACAATGATGAAAGCCTATTTGACAAAATCATGCACAAAAGAAAAGAAATAAGTAAAAAAGACATTGTATTAACTAAAAGAAATTTACCATTGTTTTATGCAACGAAAAAATAAATTATGAAAACTCAAATGTTGAGCCGAGAAGCCAAAACCACCTTCTCCATAATTCAAGAGCCATTTGATTCCAGTTACCACAACATGCTCAATTTATGACCGTGCATTGTATCTTAGTAATGATATATTACCTTGCTATAAAATGAAGTGCGCACACGCCCTTTATAACCGATTAATTGTTTTCTGAAGCTTAACTGGCTGTCGCGGATTCTTCATACGGGCAATAATTTGGACCACAATCATTCATTAGCAATGTGGTTCTTGCTTGAATTTGATAAATTATGAAGGCGCCATTCTTTTTTTCTTCTTTTCCCCCCGAATATCTCCTCCCGTTCTAGTTTACGTTCGGTGCGACCTTTTCAGGGGAAAGGTTCAAGTTTTATTGCGCCGACCATAAATGACAAAAGTTACCCACAGGTATTCATAAATTATTACTACGCGAAGGACAGATCGGCTTCATTAGATTTTTAATGAAAATCGCGTGAATCATACAAAGTGGGAACTTCCAAGTGCAAGGTGGGTGTTGGGGTGCCGTGCCGCATACAAACAGTCTGACATCCATCAATTCTCACGCTCAATCTATCTTGCTACACCAACATTTCATCCGACCCCTCCACCAATTTTTTTGGCCACATTCCCTCTCTCAAGGACATACTGTAATTTATTCTCACTGAAATTGGGAAGACGATAAAAATATGAAAATATTCTGGAATTTGCAATCACAAATGTACACAACATTTCTAAAATGCTCCGAAGTTTTTGGAGATACGTAAAATATTTTTATAACAATGCATATAGCAGCGAACAATCATCAACAAATGTATTAATATAAATACATTCAAATAATATGATTTTCGATGTATCATGCCCGCCAATACTGGATGAAATCAAAAATTGATCGGCCATCTTTGATCGGTCTAAATATCTTGACATTCAATTTAGAAGATTTCGAATTGTTGTTCAATAAGTCAACAAAAAACGTGGCATAGTAGTTTCTGTTTAAATTAATGTTTATTTTTTAATAATGGATATACCGAGTTATTACTGCAAGTTGACAGTGACATAAAAGAACTTGGAAATGTCATAAGGTAAACTCTAGTATTCCCTTTGATAGCAGATTGGTTAAATGTCTTCGAAGGATCTATCATATTGATTCCACTCCTTGACATTTTCGTGTAAAATAATAATTAAAAAAACATCCGAGAAATACAAGAGAACAGAGCCCCCGCAAAGTTTGTACTGGCATATTATTCTAAGCACAGACAGCTTAAGCAAAGACAGCTTAAATGTTCATGATTAATAATAAAATATTATCTGCATCCAAATAGGATGAATTTGATGTTGAGAAATATTCGGGAACAGAAACATTTTATTTTAATAATTAATTCTTTTTTTTTATAAAAATGTATACAGCTTGTTTACAAATATATTGTTCTGATTTAAATAATAATTCTTTTGTCTTCATGCAACTATGTATTATTATAAATTACATAATAACAACAGCACCTAAACACGCCATATTCCGGTCTTCTCAACCTGACAAGTGAATTTTCGAATCGTCATACAGCAACATATACTGGGACATTGCAAGTAAAACGCACACTATAGTCTTGCCTCGGACCGAGAATCGAACCCGGGGTCGCGTAGTGGAAATTGAGCACGCTGACCAAAAGCTAGTCACGAGGCTATGGCAAATAATAGCTAACTTATTAAAACCCCATAGATTTCGTTCAGAGACTGTTGTGGAACTGTGTACTTTTTCAGGATCTTATACAAATACTCTAATCTAATACTGCCTGTTCTCTCATCGAATACTCCTTCTCATGCGTTCAAGTTTTTATTTTTTTATTATGGAATAATTCCTTATATACAGTGCACCTAGTGAGATACTAACTGGCTGTTTGATTTGTAATTGATGCTTAAACCTAATTTTTACCAATCGATTCCAATTATTATTAATGCACTTACTCTTCGCATTTACATCAGTGTTCACAGTATTTTAACAAGTAATGAACCAAAAACTGCTTTGTTTCAACTATGTAAATGTTTCACTTCCAAGGCTGACATCATTGTGAGGAATAATTTTTTTCATAGCCAGCAGATTGGCCAGTAATATTATTGCAAGAAACCGCTCTGCTGTGGAACAGAAACACACTATAAGAGCGGAAAGAAACAACTTAGAACACAAAATGAAACGTCACCTCTAGAGCACTAACTATGCTTGATCCGTGCATGAACAATCCCGTCCTCTTTAGAAAACTCGGTGCAAGCCGCTATGGGTTTCTCTCTCCACACGAACTCCGTACAGAGACGCGTCGCCTGAGCTGCCGCCCGCCCGCCCGCCGGCTAGTAGGCGTGTTTTCCTGCAATCATAGAAAGCAATCATCTCATTATTTCGGGCAGGGCCAACCACATTACGCATTCGGAACCTGATCGACGCCTTGGGGCCCCGTGCAGTCAGGGCACGACACACACACACAAACATATACACGCATACACACACATACACGCACACACACACAACGCACACGCATTCGCGCGCTCATATACACACATACAAACACTTACAAATACACAAACTCACACATACATTCACTCTCACGAGTTCTCCCTCTCTCACAGTACATGCTCTCTTACATACACACTCTAATGTTCCATACACACTGCCACGTGTCTCTTACATACACACTCTCGAGCGTACGTAGATTCCAACGCGTACACACATCTTACGTGTGGACTCTTTCACGCGTACACACTCATGTGAGCACACACATACACATTCTCGCACACTCATGCGAACACGCTCTCAGGCTTACATACATTCTCTCGCGTACACACTAATACTTAACACACTCGGCTCTCTACAGGGTCTAAAAATTCCTAGAACAATGGCGTAGCTGGCTGGCGAACAGCTGTTATAAGTTCGCAGTTCAAGTGCGGTAAAATAGAGATGGTCCAGAGACCTGTGACTTTTTAGTTTTTTATGGGGAGTCAGTGTTGCTGACTTTAACTTGTGGATGTTGGCATAAGAGACAAAGAATGAGGATATCGTTTTTTCAAGAAGGTGGAATAATTACAAATTTGTATCAGATGCTCAGAAATCGATGCGTCTTGTTTATCAAGGATGACACCTGCATGGCACTGTTCAGCGTTATTTCTTATTTTGCGGTTTTGGGAAATGCGAGACTGACTAAACCAACTTTGGAAAAAGCATAGGTGTGGTAGAATGAGGGAAGAGGTAAAAGTTTTGGGAGATATAATTTCACGTTACCATAAAAATCGTAAAAACACTAAATGATGTTTGCGAGGAATAAAAGCAAAATTTTGGGAGAAGGCATTTTTGTACTGAAGTAAGAAGCTAAGACTTCTACGTGCGATGTTAATCATAGATGGTCGCTAGACCGGAGTTTTCTCTTTTGTTTTCGACTTCTTTTCGAAATATTTTTGAGGGGAGGGCGGCAGACTTGAAGGCAACCCTGTGCGGCGCAGGCCCCCGTCTGCGCTACTGGGCAACCCACCTGAAATTCTGCACACGAGACCGGTTTGTGCGAGTTTGTAAATAACCTTGCTTGTCCACCTTGTGTCCTAAACATGAATGTTCGCGTGTATAAAGAAACGACCAAAATAATTAACTTTAATAGCCCCTCCGTTGAACTCCATACGTACTTTCCGAGAGATCTATTACTGTTAACTCTGTGTATATCTTCGATTCTCCATAATATATTTAAGAACAGTTTCTGCGAATGGAAAAGTACTTTCTTGTAGAAAATATGTGTGAAAATTTAACTATAATTAAAATTATATGTAGACGTATAGTGGGTTCATTGTAAGAAGCAAAGATGTGAGGAGAAAGTTGATTGAAAACCAATGCAAATTTTTTCGAAGACTGGTATTTTTCTTATCGTCCTTGTACTTCTGTATAGAAAGAAAGCCATTTATTAGTGCTATAAGAAGAGTGTGAGTGGACGACAGTTCATGGGTATACTTGATACGATTTGACAGTCAATATGTGTGAAAGGAATGCAGTATTATTCAGTATTAAATCACTGTAATTCTATTGTGCAATAAGGTATTTCTTAATTGGGTAGTACTGCGTAGTTATTGAGTTTTATATAGAAGTAAAAGTCCTTTCTTCATAGTACTTTTATTTTATTTCTCGTAAAGAAAATGGATACTATACCGTTGCATATGAAGTGTGTATAATTTCATACGTAGATTGCTGATTTAAATATGGAATCTAAAATGTTCGGCATTGTATCTGCATAAAAATATTATGTACTCAATGTCTGTGTTAAGATCCCTAAGAGAGCAGGCTTTGTAAGGAAAATATTTTGAAATTACCCTTCGAGGAGAAAGTAAAATATTATTGTTTCTGTTCTGAAGTACGTAATATCAACTTTCCAAAAGTCAATTGAAAAAAACACGCCATAATGATGTCGGTAGAAGTCAAATATGAATTTTGATCGTCAGTAGTATTTAAATTTTACATTTCACTGTAATATTTCTCCAGAGGAACCGATATTGTGATAGCATTCAAAGGTTGTAAAGGACCCCTAGCAAATTATAAGTGTGATTGCGAAGAATGTACTTTTTTATCGCAGGAATCTTAACACAGTACCATAGTTCCTTTATCGTGTAAACCAATCGTTTGGTGCTGTAGGTTGAACCCATGTTTTATTATGGAAACATGTACTAGTCGTTTGCCTTCTTTATAAGTTCATGTTATTAAGCTCTTTGTAAAAATGTACATTTGGACTCATGCTTTGATGATATTTGATTTGAAAAGAACATCAAAGGTAAGTTAGAGTAGCTTGATGGTATGCGCTGGTGTTAATTTTATTCTTAAAGCCAATTCTAAGTCAATTGTTTTTACACGAACGATTAAGTTAACAGTTGTGATACATATATTTCGACGCTTTGTGAAATATTGAAAATAATTGTTAATGAGTAATACACCGTTCTCTTGTTACAGTTATTGATATTCAAAAATGATGTAGCTTATACAGTAGCATAAAGATATAAATAATCAATGATGGTAATAGAACATTATTTGCCCTTATCGCTTGTAGATACAAATGATCACCGGATCAAGAAAGTGTAAATGCAAAGAGAAGCTGTGTCGCCGAAAACAGCAGCCTCAGCTCCTGAGAGGAAACTGCACAGAGCGGCGGAAAAAATGTTGACTGCAGCGCGGGCAGGCAGGCAGACGCAGCGCAAAAAAGGCTCTAAACAGCAGGCGCGCCGCCAGCCCTGTGCAAGAAGGCGCTCGCCGAACAGCCCATCTTCGGCCCGCCCCCTTCCCGCTACTTGAGCCCGCCCGCTACGCCATCCCGGACCCGTCTTCAATTGCGAGAAGACACCACAGTCCAATCTCTTTTGCGGTCCCAATACGGACCTCCTGACCCCAATACCAATCCCAGACCCCAATCCCGACCTCAGAACCTAATCCTGACCCCAGCTCGAATCACGACCCCAGACCCAAAGCCGACCCCAGGCCCGCAATCCCGATCCCAAACCCTAATCCAAACCTGAAACCCGAATCCCGACCTGGGACCCTAACCCCCAAATCCAATCCCAGATCCCAGTCCCGATTCCAGACCTCAGGCTTCTATCTAATCATGTGATCTCAATCCACACCGCAGGCTCCACTCCCAACCCTACATTCAACTCTAATTCTTACACACGGTCCCGATTTAATATCAACCATAACGCCTAGTGGGTGATTGGGTCCAATAATACTCCATTACAACCTGTACAACCTGTACTGTACCCTCCGCCTCTGTCCGTCCTTCTCCCTGTGCCCATGTTTCGTTTTTGTTTGTCCGCGCTCGTACCTTCTCATTCCTAAGCAGACTTACCCCAACAGCCCACATCAATGTCCCTGCATTCCTCTTCTGGCTTTTAACCTGAAGCAACTGCAATCTTTGAGAACCTAAACATCACCGCCTTCTTCCAGACGTTTACGTTGCACGTATGCTTGCAAAACGTATCATGTACGTGTATTTTCCGGAGGTAAACCAAGAATCAAAGTCTGAAGTAATGATTAATAAGACTTAATATAAAAAAGAATCTTAATTTCACAATATCACTTATTAGTTTCAATATTGAAAGTTATCACTGTTAAATTAACTTTAATTACACCGTAAAAATACGTTTTAGTAATTTTTATAAATTAGGACGTTGAAGCTTTCTTATGATATTCAAAATAATAAAAATTTTGCTTTCTTTCTAATGGATTGGCTCATATCAATTCTCCGATGACAACACTTCTTTTGCCATACATTATATATTTTGCAAAATACCCCATTGTGGTGCAAAGAGACCATCGATACTCGAAAGTTCGAAAGAACCAGAGTTCTTAAACACCCGGAATCCGCCACCGTCATCACTACTGTTACCTCACTGCAAAGCTACCATACTCGGCCACGCCTCCGCCACCACCATTGCCATCTACATCCCATCATCAACGCTATCACCATTGCCATCGCCATCGCCGCCGTCGCCTCCGCCGCTACACTACCACTCCCGCTTCCGTCTCAGACACCGCCACCGCCAACATCTACCCATCACCAACGCCACCACTATCGCCTTTGCCGCCTTCACTTCCACCACAAAGCTACCATCCACCACCCCGCCATCGCCATCACCATTGCCATCGCCGCCGATGCCACCACTTCAACGCTATCGCCTCCGCTTCTGACTCCACTACCGTCACCATCATCACCGCCATCACCTTCGCCTCCGCCACTGTAACGCAATCACTAGCATCACCACCTCCGCTCACCTCGCCCACTGCGCCGCCGGCTGCCGTCGGCTCAGACACATGAAACCCCCGCTCCCCTCCCACGCCCCCGCCCGCCCCGCCCCGCCCACCGCTCGCCCTCTGCCGCCGGGCGGCCGGTTCCCCTAGAACGTATGAGTGTTGCGTAACGAGTTATTAATACCCGTCTGCGGGTACCGCTACCCCCACAAGGCGCTTGCGCGTTTGCCCACAAGGCGCTTCTCAATACACAACGGGGCTCTGTGTAGCCGCGCAGGACCCTCGCCGCCGGGCATCGCCCCGAGGACCTCGAGTTGCGGGCCACGCACTCGCGCCCGCCCACGCCGCCCTCGCGACCTCGTCCGAAATAGCCGGCCACTCTCCTGCTCGCCCGATACCACTGTCCCAAATCTGCCGCGCGGAAACGTTCGACATTGCGTGCAGGGCGGATTTAACTATTGCGGGGCCCTCAGGCACAAAATTGTGTTGCCCCCCTCCCCCCCGAAAAAATAACTCCATCTTTATTAAATAACAAACTTATCTTAACGTATTTTTTGTGCAAATACAAATGAAAAATAATAATTTTTATTCCAATTTCTTATAAATTGTTGTCTTTTCATAGGGTGTATTATAGGTTAAACTGCTTCAAAACTGTGTTTCTAGACAAAACATATGCATTACCTATGCATAACATATTTATTCTTCAAATCTTGATCTACATTTTTTTACGTTTCGAGGTGTTTTACGTCGTAAAAAATGTAGATCAAGATTTGAAGAATAAATACGTAATGAATATGTAACTTATGTGTTGTCTAGAAACACAGTATTGAAGCAGTTTAACTTATAATAATTTTATATAAAATTTTACGTATATTATATTTAGTACATCTAAATACATTTTATTTTACATGATATGTCATGCATATTTTTCCGAAGTGCGGAGTCCTTCATGAATGGGGCCCCCAAGCAACGGCTTGCTTTTCTTGTGAGAAATTCGGCCCTAATTGTCTGCCTGAAACTGTTCACCTAAATCCACCCACCAAAAAGCGTGCGTTTCTGACCATGCAGCCAACAACGGTCACTCAAGAATTCTCGCCCGAATTCCCGCCAAACGCCATTAGCCCGGTGGACGTTTCTCAGCCTCGCGCCATGCGCCGCACGTCTGTCTTCCTCTGGATCGCTTTTCTGTTATTGACTTCTCATCCTTTTAACCTTTGACTTCTCGGACACCTGTCATATTCACATTCTCGTTCTATTTATTACTTCCACCCTTTCGTTATCTCTTATTTTCAGTACCTCGCATTAACAATATCTTGCATTCTTGTTCTAGTTCATTCTCGTTTTCTCGCTTTTCGCCCTCTTTCTCTCGATCTACCATCCTCTTCTGTCGCATTCTTGTCTTTACATTCGTTCATTGTGTCATTTCCCCATCCCTCTCCTTCGCTTGCTCTCTTATTAGCCTGCCTTTTAGTTGTTTTACTTTTTCGCCCCAATCATCTCTCTCTCCTCTTTCTCTCTCTCTTCTTCTTTCTCTCTCGCCGTCTCTCTTCCTCTCTTTCTCTCTTCTTCTCTTTCTCTCTTCCTCCCTTTCTCTCCTTCGCCCTCCCGGACTTTTCGCTCTCGATCTACCTCCCGACTATCCTACCTGATCATCTTCAGCCCAGTCGCCTCATCTTCGTATTATACTCTCGTCCTATCGCCCTACCATTCAGTTCATAATCACAACCATCTTTCCACACTATCTCACTTTTCCTACTTCATCCCTACACGTTTAAACCTCCCCACTTCTCAATCACCACGCCTCTTTGCGCACCCCTTTGTCTGTGGTCCTTTCCGCTCCTCTATCCGATCACTCGCGACACGCCCTCGACGTTTCCAACCCACCCCCCTCTCATCTCCTCACCCGCTCTCCCTTTGGGCTATTGTTCGCCCCCTCGCCCGCCTACCCTGCCTCCGCCCTGTTGCTCCCTCGCCCTCCCGCGCGCGGGCCGGCGTTGCGGCCGCCCGGCAAGTGGCGGTATTTTTTCGGCCTAGCGGTGAGAATTTCAACTACGACTTTCTTCGCTTCATGCAGCGATGGCGCGACGGCGGCGGCGGCGCGGCGCGGCCGTTACGCCGGGGAGTGCTCGTTTCGAGCGTCTTTTTCTTTTCTCTCTTGCGCGCGGCGTTCTGCAGAATCATCGGCACTTCATTCCCACTCGGAGAATGGCGCGGGCGGCGGGAGGGGGCGGGGGCGGCGGCGGCGGGGGAAGGAGGAGGTCTCCGCGAGGTTCTTGCTGGCGCGCTGTACCATGTGCGGAGGAGGAGAAGGAGGAGTCCCAGACGTGTATGTGTGGCTGACGGGAGGTTGTTACTAGTCTCTGTCTTGCTGGCTGTCCCCCCGCCGACTGCGAAACTAGCGTCCAGGGACGAGGTCAATTACGCGATGTCCCTGCTGAATGAAGATAATGAGTATATGGTCTTGTGTAACTCGGGGAATTTGCAAAGCCGTTTTGTGCGTCCAGTAACGGGAACGTTCTGAACTACTTAATTATTATAACGTTTTGCGTAGTTAGAGATCTTATCATTGGTGGAAGGTTCCAGTGTTAGGACACTGCTGTGCAAGATTGCCTTATTAGGGTGATTTAACAAAACTAAAACATAGACCACCTTTTATTAGAAAAATGTCGTCAATTTAAAAAGTATAACTGATCAAAAGACAAACGCAGACTCCTATTGATCATATTAAACATTGTGTTTCTTGTTATATTTTATAACAAGAAAATATAATAAATAATTTTACTTGTATCAATGCTTAGTAGTATAGGTAACTAGTCTATTCCATGAACTGTAATCAACATAGTAGACTGAGAGACATATCAGCATAAATATGTATTGTTTGAGACAATTTCACGCGAAAACCGATGTTTTATTTTCAGCTATCCATCTTGTGGATTAATGTGAACCAACATCTGGCGCCACTGTAGCTATAAAAATCGATTCGTGGGCCTATGTTGCGAACCGGCCCAGTCTGAATTTCGCTTGGAGGTTGAACATCCTGCTTAAAACGCAAAAGTTACTGAGCTGTCTGTTTTCTCTTGCGCCGCTACTGAAACTTTCCTTTTAAGAGCAAATTAATAAGACGATCAACAATACTCTTTACTCTGCATTTCTGTTTCTTGTAAGGTATTATCAGGATCATGCACACTAATTTTAGATAAACATGATTCAATAAAATAAGGATACGCCGTGTCTTCAAGAGAGCTCGTTCATTCAAGCGCGAAAAATCTGTTTTCCGAGTGGTGTGTACTAATGAAAGTGAAAAGCGGCGTCGCAACCTTCGGCGTCCTTGACCCTTCGCTCATCGTCGTCGAGCCCTGCCACCTGCGTCAACATCTCCGTCGCTCTAAGCGTTCGCCCTCGCCCTCGCCCTCGCTCTCGCCTTCGTCCTTGCCCTCAGCCCCCTCGCCCTAGCCGTGGCCCTCACCCTCGCTCTCGCCTTCGCCCTCGCCCTCGCCCTGACCCTCTCCCTCGCCCTCAACTCACAACCGCGGTCCCCCCCCCCAAGACGCCCGCTTCCTTCATTTCCATCAAACGCTCCAAAACCCGACTGAACCGACCGACAGTCACCAGAAGTTAAGCGCATACGTTTAAATTCTTACTAACCGTGAGGTTTCTCGTATAAAAATATACGATACCATTACAATTTAAAACAAAAAGAACCTAGCAAGTAAGGATTATTATTTTGCGACGTATTTCCAAACGAAGAAACAAAAAAATTAGCCAACCACGAAGCAACATGAATGTAAATTATTTTCCAATTAAAGATTCTTGCGCATTGTTGCTGTTGCTGTTTCTTGTTCTGCGTGCTGGCGGGGGGAGGGGGGACGCGGCGCTGGTCGTTGCGTCCCCCCTCGCGCCCCCTCCACCCCCTCAACCCTTTCTCCTCCGCGCCCCTCCCTCCCCTCCCCCTCTCCCTTTCGCTCCCGTGAGGCCTACTGCGTGCGCTAGCTGCTAGGCTCTGTATTGATTCGCACTACTCCGCCAACTACAGCGGGCGGCGGTGGCGGCGGCGGGGGCGGCGGGGCCGCCTCTCCACGCGCGGCGCGGGGGGCGGGGCGGGGCGGGGGAGAGCGGGGGAGGGAGGGAAGGGAGCGGCGCAGCGCCATGGCAACTCGCCGGGGATCCGATGTCAAATCCGAATCGCTCCTGCCGGTTAAATATAGCGCATAGGGGTGGAAAAAGCATCGAGAGAGGCCCACCCGGCCGACAGCCTACGGTCGCCTCCACCGCCGCCGCCGCCGGGGAATATAATCGATGTGTGAGCGAGCAACCCCCCTCACGCACTCCACGCGCCGAAGGGTTCTCTCTCCCTCCCGCCCCCTCACCCGCTCACCCGCTCGCTAGCCCAGCCTCGCGGACACCGCCCGTAACGAACAATTATTCCGAGCATATTCTCGCCGACCGGCCCGCCCCGTCCCGCCCCACCCGCCCGAACTCGTCCTCGTGGAACCAGTCCCCCCCGCCCGCCAGGGTACTTCACGACCGCCCCCCTCCTGCCCCCTTCCGCTGCCGCCGCTTTCGTAGTCCGTTACCACGCGAAAAATTTCGCGAGCGGCCGCGGTCACGGCGGCGGCGGCGGCGGACGACGAAACCTGCTGGCGCGGCCGCCTCCTGCCACCCGAAAAACCAGGCGCTGTGCGTCTGCCGAGGACCCGGAAACGCGGCGGGCGTTCACCCTGCCCCGGGTGACCGCGCGCTTCCGAGAACGCGACACCCGCGACCACGCCTCCCCCAGCGCATCCGAAAGCTGTTTATTCCCATCGTCAAGGCTAGGAATTAACATTTTTTGTAGTTTCCGAAAAATGTATTTTAACTTATAAACACGTACACACAACTTTTTCTTTATTTAAGGTCGCATCAACTACTCGGCCATTACCGACCACTATTGGACGTAACGTTATGGTGGATGACAGGGGGTGTAAGGACGGACACATACAACCATGCCCGAGGCGGGACTCGAACCCACGACCTCACTATGGTACCACTGCTTTAGCGATCCCGCTATGGTCCAAGACCACTACTGGTACGACTGCTTTAGCGATCTCGGTCACGGGGCCGACATACACAACCTTTGTTACTCAAAACAAACAAAAGAATATTTTAAACTTCAACATTGACACCGGTAATGTCAACCAGCTTCCTCAATCTTTCTCTGATACAAATAATTCTTTTCTGAAGGAAATTAATTGGGATGTTTGCCATTACCTCTTGAATTGGCCCCTAGAACTCCTCCATTGTGCAAGATTTGGAGTTATACATCGGGCCGAGTTTGTTTACTCCTATCCCGAATACACTTCATTTTTAATGTTAAGGTAAGAATGTTTTATTTTATTTTCATTGCATGTTTCAAAAGTAATTAGGGGGAGAACTGCAACTACCCCCTTCTCTTGAAGTGCTTTCGGGATCCACCCTTGCTTCTGTAACCAGGATGTGTACTGTGTAGTGAAGAATCTTTCTTCAGTAATGCAACGTTAACCCATTAACTGCCAAATTAATTTTGTGCGCATTGCGCTCGCCCATTGTTGTCGCCTTCGTGCGCGCACATTGTTGGAGCTCTGGTACAATGTTTTTGCAACTTTTAGTGCTAATCAATTGTTGTGTTGCTAAATTATACTACTAGAATGCTGAAAAGAGGAAACTGTTCGTTATAAGAGAATTTTTTTCTATAGAGTAACAAAACTATTAGAACTTAACTACATGTGCCCCCCCAACAGCCTGGCTTCTGAGTACCCTGCTCATGGAGTGACAACCCACCTCCCGGCAGCGGAATCACGCCTCCCCCCTCCGGCAGATCCAGTACATGTTTATTCCCATCCCGAATATGCTTCGACTTTTTAAGTTAAGGTAACAATATTTTATTTTATGTTGCATATTTACTTGTTTCAAAAGTAATTAGAGGGACCGAACGTCAACTACACTCTTCAACTGAATGCTTTCTGCATCCAACTCTGCCTCTATAAGCAGATTGGGTATTGTGTAGTGAAAAAAGTATTTTAAAAAATACAACTTTAATTAGCTAAAGTTGCACGAACATACGTCCTAGTTGCACGAACATACATTATTCCTTAAATGTTAAAAGTAATTTCAGCTCGTCTATTACTGAGCCCAGATCTTTAGTTTTCAAATGAAATCAAATTTAATTTTATTTTAGTTGTCAAATGAATGATCTTTAGTTTTCATATATAAGTTCACTGTGACCATTTTTTCACAATGATAAATAGAGAAACGAATCATACATTCTTACGTTGAAAAAACCGGGAGAGGTGGCTCAGTGCATTAACTGAAGTCAAAGTGAAGTCACTGCAGTGCCTCTGACTGGGAGGTCCTAGGTTCGAGTCCGACGATGGCAGGATTTTCGACACTACAGTGTCAGCTAGATCGAATTCAGTCGCTGTCTGGAGGAGAATTCTAGAGACCGGCTGCTCTGATTGATAAGTTTTCCGTGGCATCTCAGTCAACATAGAGCGAATGCCGGAGCAATTAACTTAACAAGCGAGCCACGTTCTGTGCGCGATATTTCCTTCCTTTTTTTTGCCCAATCCTCACCCCTTACACACACTCGCACATCCGTGCACTACACGACCACCTATGGCTGGAGACCGGTCGGAGGTTTAGAGCTTGTTCCGGCAGGGACGGTGCCCCGCTATGGGCAGTGCCTGGTTGGAGAAAACCCCGCTAGTCGACGCTCGGTCGGCGTCAGATCTCGCCTCCAGCGGGGGAAGATCATTGCCACCTCCCGATGAAAAAAAAAATGCACTACACTTACGAGAATAACGATCTCGTTAGTTGACGCGGCCGGAATCACTAACAATCAATTACGCGGAAAGTACAGAAAAGATGTCACTAACACAACCTTTGACATGAGGAGTTATTTGGGATGTTTGTTGTAGTTGTTGATGTACATAAATAAAAATCGTTCATTTTTTTTGTGATTATAAGTAAACCTGTGTATTATTAAACTAAATTTTCATCTTAATTTGTAAAAATTTTAAACATTCGTAAATTAAAAGTTCCTGTCGAGCCGTGTCACAAGGAGGAGCTTTCCGGTTGCCACGATGCACCGGTAAATAATTGCTAGTTGGATAGTGACAACGCGCAAAGGCAATTGCAATGCAAACGGAATTTAATTTTGCAGACAGGATTTCGGGAGTGGTCTTGGACCTCGTCGTGTGTGTGCAGGACGACGCGAGTTGTCCTCGTTGAATCCCTGAAATTGAAATGACCCGGCAACACGCACGCCGCTGGCCTTGATGGCAATCGCGAGCTCCCATGCTCCCAAGCGGAGGGTCTTAAATATTTGGGGGAAAATATTTTTTTAACTGATACCTTATTGCTTAATAGTGCAATAAATACGGAGCTCGATATACTGCATAAGTTACCTGCATCGAGAAGATCGTGGTTACAAGGGAAACATTAAAAACAGTTGATAGTACATTGTCTCTTACGGACGGAAACTAGGAAAAGGAATTATGGGAGGGGAAATATAAAGAGACAAACCAAGTGAAGTCAACATCTACTTAATTAGTAAATAAATACATCTGTATCATTGAAATTAGGTAAAAAATAAAATCTTATTTGCACCACGGGCGTTAACTAGTTCTAATGATCTAACCTTTCTAACATAGCATTGATGAACAAATAACTATTATTTTCTATTTGATTGACACTATTGTCTTACAAAGATGTTAATTCTTTTCGATTAATTATCTTATTGGTTTGGACATCTAAAGACATATGTGAGATATACCCCAATTTTGAATGATTATTTTGTTAAGGTAAGTACTGAATTATGAATGTTATAAAATAGTTGAATATTCAGGATCGTAAGGGATTTTGAATGGCATTGAACGCGCATTTGTGAACTAGGGTGCAAACGACCACACTCCTGTGTCGAATCGGAGCACGAGACAGCGCGAGGAAGTTCAAGAACGGGGTACGCAGTCGTTTCTCGGGTACGCAGTCGATCAGCGACGTTTACCAACGGCAAAGTGCATAGCGTTTCAATGACAAGTTCCAATGATGCATGCAGTCATAAATGCGATAATTTTCACATTCATTTGAGGAGTGTGATTGGTAAGGAATGTTATAATTGTTTGTAGCTCTTTTATCCAGCCACTGGCCGACGGGGCCGACTTTATGTCTCGATGTGACGCATATTCGACCACACACTAGAGACCAACGCACTTGCGGGTTCCTCTCATGTAGGGTCACTAGAGCGCGAAGCCCTACGCGACAACGCAAACATGAAAGACAACGGACAAATGTCCAACACGGGACTCGCTCTCAGCCATTTCGGTCATCCACGGCCGGCTCATTTATACATGACTCTCTTCAATATCAGGTAGGTTAGCTGATTTGGGTTAAGTGTTTGGTACTCCGTAATTTTTGTCATTCTGCCAACAGGCGAAGACATGAAACCAATTTAATATGATGTTGGAACTCAAGAAATGTATGCTTCAAAATTTGCAATTGCAGAAATATTTACATGAATTACCGTTTAATTAAAAAGCGGTCTATTGCTCATTTAGTTGACAGCGTGATGTAATTGAAAGAGGGCAAGTTCTTTGACACTAGTATTTGGTGATTCGGGGGAGTTTCACCTTCCTTTGAATTTCGCTTTTTAAACTATTCATTTTAATATTCCCACATCCTTTTAGGCACGACTTGTATAAATTCTTTCGTTACTTTTTGTGACCATGAGCAAACTAAATCACTTCGAAAGCTACCCGGAACCTCGAACTGCCCTTACTGAACTGACTCTTCCGAGACATTGCCACGTGGGGCTCGGCTCACCTTGCTAACGGAGCTTTGCGGCCTTCGGCGATGCTGAGCTGTTTTAGAACCTGTCATAATCGTCAGTTGACTTGAACAGAATGCAGGATGTCGACAATATTCCAAAATTATTTGTACAGGCATTCTTCCTTGTGAGAGCGGATCGATAAAGGTATCATTTAAAGATAATAAAGTACGAGGCATTTCACTTCGAAAGAAACACACCAGGGAGTTCCTTAAAATAGTATCAGTAAATACTTTCTTTACTATTTTAATCTAAGAACTCTACTACTACCACAGAATAGATACTACACAGAAAGGAAAGAAGAGGGCTGCTCCATTGATATTCAGTGCGCCACCGCGCAGCGCGGACCGCCAACTACGGAAAGGAACCCTAAGCGTCAGCGCAAATGCCATTTTCTCAAAAATGGCTCCAATTTTTTTCTTCTACCTTTTTCAAGGGATAGTGCTAATCGCACTGCTTATTATTACATAAAATTCATTTTGGTGTATTCTTTTGTTTTTTCAAACATTACACACATTTAATTTTTTTGAAATATCTCTCACACCGTTAATATGCAAATTTTCAGACATTTGTAAACACTATTACTTTTGTAAGTTAAAGTGCTTGAAATTACTTTAAGTGAAGTTTCCAAAAACTCAAACAGTTTCTGTGAAAAAGAGCTTCAATTTCGCATTTTTTGTAACGTTTAAATTATATTTTTGTAAAAACCGCTCTAATTTCATAATGAAAATTTTCATTTAGGACGAATTGTTACTCTACTACAATATTATTAAAGTAATATCTCGCTTCTACTACTAGAAAACCTAAGAATTGTGAAAATTTCAAAAAAATGTACGTCGGGCGGAAATGGATGGAATCTGGCTAGAGTATGTGGCAAGTCCGATAAACTAGCACAGGTCAAAGAAAATAGAAAACTAACAAGAGAAGGTCTGTACCATTCTGTAGCACTACTAGTTACGTATTTATAATTCTTTATCTTTTATCTCTATTTTTAATAATATTTTATGTGCGATATTAATATCTATCAATACTAAGCAAATGTCCCCCTCGGGTTACGTATGTTTTTGCTAGTTATACATACCAATATAACGAGTAAAAAGTAAATAAACCACCGTTCACCACACAACAAATCCCGGGTCGTACAGCAGTTTACACACTTTCAATATGCTACTACTATAGATTGCCGTTGAAAGTGCTTTATGTATTATTTCGTTATTCGCCGCAGACTATAACACGAAAACTTTGTGCGAATTTCCAAGACTCCAAAGGGAGACGTAGCTCAATGCATCAACTGATGTCACTCCAGTGCCTCTGACCGGGAGGTCCTAGCTTTGAGCCCCGACAGGATTTTCGACACTAGCTTGTCAGCTAAGTTGAACGCAGTCGCTGTCTGGGCAGTCACTGTCTGGAGGAGAATTCTAGCGGCCGGCTGCTCTGATCGCTAGTTTTTCGTGGTTTCTCTGATCAATACCAGTCGAATGCCAGAGAAGTACCCTAACAAACAGGCCACGGACCACTCGCAATCTTTCCTTCTCCTTCCTTGTCCTATCCTAACCCCTTACATACGCTTACACTAACACACATTCCGGGAGACCGGTCGGGGGCTCAGAACTTGTCCCGGCTGGGGCGGTGCCCCACTGGTGGGAGATACCTGGTTGGAGAAAACCCCGCTAGTCCACTGTGAGTCGGCGTCGGATTTCGCCATCCAACGGCGGAAGATCATCGCCACCTCCTGATGAACAACATGCACTGTACTTACTGGACTAGCGGGGTAGTAGTTGACGCGCCCGGAATCACTAACAATCAATGAACACAAGTCTCTAAGCGCTGTTGTAGATTAAGGAGGTCATTTGATCCTTTGGCGAACAGCGAGTGTCCTGAAAATTCTGACGTTCGCCAGCTGCTGCGGCACGGGCACAAGTCTCAGGTTCGCGCACGTTTCAAATCCCTCCTCTATTTTCTCTGACAGTGAGTCGGGGATCACTGCTACGCCGAAACGAGAAAGCATACTGGGAACTACCCGAATCCCTTGAGGGGCGGTGATACCTCATCGTTCTCGTGCCCCTCCCCACTGCGCCTTCTTTAGCACAAACGACGTGGGTATCGCCGATAAACTCAGAAAACCTGATGGATGTTTCCAATCCTCCGTCAGAGCAGTACTGAAGTTTCGGTTAACACCCTCTCACTCCCCGTCTGCAGATGACATCAAGAACAATTGAAACTGTTGAAACTGTATAACCATATTTACCGTTAATAGAAAACAAAAGCCAATCATTCGCAAGATGAGAGAATGTCTATCAAAGGTTTAGCTTGTGATTCTTAAGAGTGGCATCACTGAAGCAAAAATTATGACATTTACAAAAGAAAGAGTAAATGTGGATATTTTTGTGGTGAGTCAATTGCAGCACGTGTTAAAGATATTTAGATCTCTTATGAGAATGTGGTACACTTGAGACTGCAAGCTTCATAGTTGTAAATAAGTGGCACGTGAGTATAAGATCAATACCAATATTTAGTAACAAAATCGAATACATGGTGTACTTTATATTTGAAAATATGCAGTATTATTGGGAATGAAGAATATTAATCACATTGAAACCACTTGTAAATCCGACATTTACTCATCTTTTGGGGACAAACAGCACACACGAGGGGAAATTTAAGTTGTGTAGTGCAGATTAGTCGGTGGAGGTGGAAGATAATATCCGGCCGATGTTTTCAGAACTCGATTAAATTAATGCAATTGAGAATAATACTTCACTTTATTCTTCGTCATCTTCATCTTCTTCGCCCTTGTATCCTTCTTTTCCTCTGCCTTCTTTTTTGTCTTCATTTTCTTCTTCTTATCGTTACAAAAGTTTATCAAGTGATAATTACACGCTGTATCCGTAAAAAAAACACACTGCACGTAAGGTGAGCGTAAAGTATTAACTGTTCACAAGGAAACGAAAGACCATCTGAACACTTCCTCTCCAGATCTCAGGAAAATATGCTGAAAGAAATTCTCATGATACCTTCTTATGATTGTTTGAAACAAGGCTTAAGTATTTAATAGCTTATGTGAATAATCGTGTGTACAATAAGAATTATATTGACTATTCCACTCGTGAAATTAAAACTAATAGTGTTTAACTATACTATACTATACTATAAAAGCCCCAATCAGAGCGGTGTATCTGAAAAAGTTTATCGCTTTTTCTATCCGATTTTTCTTACCGCTTCTGCCTACTGGCCAATCATAAACTGTGTCTCATCTATCTTAGGAGGTGGTATATGAATTTGGTGGTAGGTGAATTTCATTCGTGGAATAGTCCTATGGAATACCACACGTGCTTTGGAAATTCTCAGATAAATCCCCTTCTCGCTTCGCGAGTTGGGGATTTATCGACAATTTGTGTATTACCTATGATAAAAAAACAAGAGATTTAGCGGTGAAACCGAATGTTATATATTTAAGAATCATGGTATAACATGTGTAAGATTTTTTTACGAAGGTAGGAGGAAATTTTCTAAAGACTGAGCATCACACACTACGTAGTCCGCGCGTGTGATTGTTAACCACAAAAACAACCTCTTGTCCTGGGTCCTTCCCGTGGAACCTCATTAGGGGGTTCGGGGCCGACAGTGGCTCCGTCACGTGACACATTTCTTCCATAAATTTAGGAGACCAACGGGAGACCTAAGTTGAATGATCTCCATTACAAACGTACACTCACTCATCCACACATACACACATTCATTGCACAAAGATTTAAAAATACTACATGCGCACACATACATATACAGCGACATTCACATGAACATCACAGATAATTGACTGGGGAATATAATGAATGATTCCATTGGGTAAGGTTATGACAAGTTTAAAAATGCATTATTATTGAGCTTTGTAAAAATTAATAACTCCTAGTTTCATTGAAAAGATGAAACAGCAAAGTTAAAGAGCCATTTCTTGAAACCATTTTCTAGGCCTACTCTCGACCTCGAATAGAAAACGCATCTAGGTGAAATTGCCGAACGAGTGAAGTGGCATGTCATGAATTTTTCCCAATACTTTGCAACCCTCGTGGCTTTATGCTGTACCCTCTCGATTCACGAATTTTCAATTGCAAACTCGCGCACTCACCAACACACGCTCGCGCACTCAAGTGAATTTGGACATCATCTGTATTATAAATAAGGTAGAATAGGACTCTGAATACTCCACGTGTAACTACATTGTCATTCCTTTCCCGTTCTTTGAGAAAATGAATAATTAATAGGAAATGAAGGAAACCGGTGATTAAGTACTCTATGGGATTGAACATGTATTGAATTCCGTGCGAATTATTCGCATGGCAACTACTAATCATTAAAATCAACACAATGTTAATGATTTCGACGCACAGGATAAAGGTTGCAAAACTGTTCTAGTGAGCAACTTGTGCAGAAGAGCTGTTATGATTTTGCAAGTTTGGTAGGAAATGCAGCATTACGTTGTTTAAAATTAAAATTCACTCGTTTTCATACTATTCGATTCGGATTGCTGACTCGAGTAGCTGACGTGGTTCGAGCGGGAACTCCTAGATGATTCGATTCGAATGGTAAGATCCTTAGGCATACGAGTTGGTGCTTGTTCACTAATCTTTCATAATAAGCTGTTCATCTACCATCAAACATCGTAGCTTTGATGAAACAGCTAAGACGTTCGCTCCACCTATGGAATAGTGACAAGTAATC
The DNA here is from genome assembly GCA_031308135.1 of Acheta domesticus. NCBI lineage: Eukaryota > Metazoa > Arthropoda > Insecta > Orthoptera > Gryllidae > Acheta > Acheta domesticus. The sequence goes on from JAHLJT010009419.1 coordinate 99,360,887, forward strand.
GCCATTCGTGATTTGCGATTGGAAGAAAATATATCTCTGCGCCATGTGGGTCACTAAATACAAGGTTCAAATCTGGACAAAATAAAAAATGCAATAGAAGTTTTCTCATAGCGCATACAATAGGATTTTTAGCGTTTCGCATAACAACATTGAGTATACGCTAATAACGAAGATGGAAACCTACGCATGCGCATGAATTGAAGACCTTGGGGCAAAACATGCTCTGCCACATTTCTAATGAAATTGAGATATTAGTGAATTTCAACACCCCGTAGATGTATCTAGATGTTGGGTTTTTATTTTAAAGATTCGCCTCATTATGGCTGTGTCATTCATAAATGAATATTCTTTATCCCTATATGTAGAATGCAATGTCTAAACGTTTACTTGCCGTTTTCTCAAAACTTCCGGACATAGTACGTTATTGCCTGGATATCTTCAATTACAAAGTTACATTTAAAAAAATCGGAGTATGAATTCTTAGTATTTGGTAGGGTCCTGTGGGGTATAAGACACTTTTAGAAGTTAATGAATGTAATTCCTTTTTGAATTTCTAGTGTGAGCGTATGTAACTCTATAAGCAATGAAATGTAAACACACAGGATGTTCCATCGTGACAATATGCCGACAACAGAACACTTTGCCATTTCAATTCTATTAATGTATCGTCTTAGAAAAAAATGAAATCAAAATGCCCTCTCCATATAAAACAATTAGTCACGAGTTTCCATATTAGCTGTTTACATTCTGTCCTTTGTTGTGTATGTCAGAGACAGAAGGACGTGTCCATTCTCATCCCACACAGTTGACGTCATCAGATATTTTTAATTTTGGCACCATACGGCAGCCCAACACAATCGATAGTTTTTCATCTATCTTCGGTCCCAGAGCACCATTTCAACTAGTAGTGCTACAGAATGGCACAGACTTTCCCGTATTAGTTTTCTATTTCCTTTGGTCTCGGCTAGCTAGTTGGACTAGTTGGACACATACTCTTGCCAGCTACCATCTAACGCCGCACAATTTACTTCTTTTAAACATTTTCTTAATTTTTCGGTTTCTTAATAGTAGAACGGAAATATTATTTTAAGAATATTAAAGAACAGTGAAACCTCGTCATAAATGGCAACATTCTATCGAACGTTTGGAGTCGTTTTTAAGAGAATAGCGTTTCAACGCTATTGTAAATGCGAAATTTGAAGCTCTTTTTCACAGGAATCTTTTGTGTTTTCGAAAAATTTATTTGAAGTCATTTAAAGCAATTTAACTCACAAATAGAAGTGTTTATAAATTATAAGAAACGTGCGTATTAACAGTGTAAAAGATCTTTAAAAAAATTACATTTGTGTAATTTTGAAAAAAAAAAATAAAATAAAATTTAAAAAAACTAAAATGAACTTTACGTCATATTCAAGACTGCAATTAGCATTATCCGTTCGAAAAGTTTGAAGAAAAAATTTGGATCCATTTATGAGAAAATGGCGTTTGAGCGCTTCTCAAAAGGCGCTATTTTGAACCACTTTTCACAGAAAACTGTTGAGTTTTTGAGAAACTTTACTTGACATTATTTAAAGCACATATACTCATAAATATAATAATGTGAACAAATTTCCGCTAATGTTAATATTAACGACGTGAGAGACAAGTAAAAAAACAAAACATATTTGTAATTTTTGAAAAAACAAAAGAATAGAGCAATATGGTATTTATGTCATCTCACAGAGCACATTTAGTACTACCCCTTACAAAAATGTTTAAAAAATTGGAGCCTTTTTGAGTAAATCTAGTTTTTATAGTTTTTTTTAATTGTACATATTGCACACAATTTTGCGCGAAAACAACTAAAATTTTCAAAAAATGTACAGGACCTTAAGGTTCATTTTGGAGAACAAATTTTATTTCAAGGAAAAATCTCTATCTTCAATTTTGTAGTTGTAGGAAGACGCTGAAAAAAATTGAAACTTAAGCAATGTCGGAAACTTCAGAGTTAACCGTGAAAATCGGACCTGTGCCACTTTTATAGGTGTACTTTACTCTTACTATTTTAATCTTACTTCTTACAAGAAATTTAAAGAAAAATTTGGAGCCGTTTTGAGAAAATTTTGAAAATCTCCGGAGGGCTTCATCTTAAGTAAAACATTTTTAAGAAAGTTTTCCAAAATCTCAAAGCATCGACTAGAGCCAGGTGGACAGGGGTTTCAATTCCAAAAAAATCCCACGTATGGTTTAGGCGCTAGTAGTGTTCACAGACGGACAGACAGACGGGCAGACGGACGTTTTCCTTTCAACTGGTTTTTCGTTATCAAGGACCCACAAAACAGGGATTCTGGCTACACCACATGTTATGGATTTTTTTCTTAATTTAGCAACTGGTCTTATCCACTTTTTCATTATCAGGGCCCGGCAATGAATTTTTTCGGCCGAAAATTCGCCATTTTTTCACGCAGCATTACATACCTTTCCCTATACTACGTAAATCACTCCGTGTATACGTATGTATACGGGAAAGTAACAACTACCTCAATGATATCTGTCCCCTACTTGAGACGTTCCCTAGCCGAACGAATGTGGAATCTGATTAGGACTTGAGAATTTACTTTTGCCGGGCATTTAGCCAGCGTTCATTTACATGCCATACGCCTGACTCGTGATGATTTTCGACTCTTCGTAAATCAACTAACATTAGCCGCAATTGAACCTGCAAACTTGAGTTTAAGACGCCGATTGATTGACTACCTTGTGTTTCGAGAACTGCTCTGGTCATTAGCCACGTAGCTGTAGTTCATGTTTTATCCCGGGAAGTGAGGGGATATTCCACCCTCGCTGTAACGTGAGGTTCGGCGCCTACTTTTGCGTCAGCTTGCGGCGGGCATATCCCACTTCTAGGGGTCTCTCCCAGCAACACGCTCTAAGCTCCCGTATGAGTGATGGAGTTTTGCATGTAAGAGTAAATGTGTATGCGAGTATGTGTAAAAGGAGAACCCTCTTGCAATGAGCAGTTGAATTCGACCTAGCTCTCTGGTTTGTGTCAAAAGTCTTCACCTTCATGACTCGACCCTTCGACCTCCCTGTCGGGTACGCAGCAGGGGCAACATCTGTTGTCCTGAGCTACCTCATCAGATATTTAGAAAGCCAGTGCGCTAACTCCCATACTAATGCATACGGGAGGTGTCTGTATGAGCCGTTGAGAGCAAAAGTGGTGTATCGCAAAAAACATACTTTCCGAAAAATTAAGCTTAAACGAAAAACGCTGTAAAACTATAATGCTTAGATATAAATGACCTCAAGTATTATGAACGTGTTTAAGGGGATATTCTTTTAACTTATTACACACATTTTGGTCTGAAACATTGATTATTATTTAAGTAATTAGCTATTTTTGTTGTCTTTCACCACTTTTGGACACACTGTTTCTGAAATCTACGACATAGATTCAAAGCATTGGCATGCACAATTTTCGTCTGACATAGAAATGTGAAGTGATGAAAAATAGTAAAAAATAGGGTTTTGTCAAGTTTTTCAACCATGTGAGAGCAATTTTGAAGTTGCAATTTTGACCTGTGCACGTATCACTAAAAGTGAATAAATGTTTTTTCCCAAGATGCTTGTTCTGTGTTGGATGTAGATAAACAAGAAGCTACTTCTTGGGAGCCCCTGGAAGCTATAGTTTCGTCCCACCTACGACTTACACCACAATTGCGTGCAGCAGTATGAGCAAATTGTTGGCTACTTCCGCATTATGCTGGCTTCTAGCCACGAAATATTGAAGTTTGACTCACACCATTTTAGCCCATTATGCAACAATGTTGAAACCGTCTACCACTACATCTAACGCAAATCTTCCCAAATTTGAGTTGCACTACGTTTGCCCTCAACGGTCCACGTAGTCCCAGGCTGCGCAAAAACTCGCTAATAAGCATCCGCTCTCCGCAATCCCCGCGTCCGCGGACAGGCGCTCCCCACCCCGGCCGCGAGGGCCTATGGAGCCTATTTATAAACGCAGCGGCGGAGGGGGGATGGCGCTTCCCCGCGGGGGAGGGGTGGGGGAGGGGGCGAGGGGGTTCCGAGAAGGCCCACGCGTCGCCGGGGGCGGCCAGGGCGAATTAAAATCAATTGCACGCACCATATATTCACGGAAGGCTTTGGTTGTTGACGTGACGTTCTGTCAATGGCGCCCTCATTTCGCCGGCAATCGGCAATTTATTACCTTAACAGTCGACTCCGTTGGTAGTGAATCGTTGCAAACTAGCAGTTTGGTTCTCTATACAAGTGGTTCATTCCAAAAATATTTTAGATTTTTCCTTTTTGGGGTGCTGCTCGTACATACGTAGTATAAGTGAAGGTTATGTGATGCTGCAGTGGAAAACGGCGATTTTCTTGAGATCGGCTCCACATTTTTCGATGAAAATACTCATTTAGAGTCATGTTTTACTCTTCTATAATGTAGCTAAAGTCATATTTCTAATCTATAAAGGGCCGAAAAATTTATAAAAATTGAAACTTTTGGTTCTTAAGAATGGCGCAGATTTTCTCGTACTAGCTAGATTTCTAACTTATTTTGACTGCGCTAGATTTGTGTTTATTTCCTACCCTCTTTTCAGTTGTCTGTTGGAGCCTAAGTCATTTTTTCACATTTTCCCCAATTTTAAGCATACAAGAAAGTAAATATTTCTTTCGGGTGCCGATTAGTAGCAGCTGGGAAGAAGTTGGGGCAAAACCGAACAGCTAGCTAGCACTACAGAAATACGAAAACTAACTATAGCGAGAAAGTCTGTGCCATTCAGTACCAACAATTGTTACTTTCGCATATACGTACTGTATACGGAGTAGTAAATTTTAAGTAAAGTTGCAATGTTTTTTCTCGAGCTTTTAACGAAAAGACACGTTTTGGGGTACCCTGATCAAAACGTCCCTTCGTCTGTCACCTGTCCGCCCGTCCGGCTGTCAGTCCGTAAGTGTGCCCATCGCGTCCGTCAGTCCGTTCGTCCGTCTGTGAACCGCACTAGCACCTTCACTATTCGTAGGATATTTTCCAAAGCAAACATTTCCCTGTCTAAGTAGCCCGACCGAAACCCTGTGATTTTCAAATGAATTCTTTAAATTTCAGAGTTTACATGAAGATCCTAGATTGTTTTCAAAATTTTCTCAAAAGTGCCTGCAAATTTTTCCTGCATAGTTCTTGTAAGAATGTATTAAAATACACTTATAAAAATAGTGCAGGTCCGATTCTCACTGTTAACTCCCAAGTTTTGAAAATTACAAAATTAAAATTTTTGGACCCTTCCTTCAATTATGTAAGATGGATATTTTTTCTCAAATGAAATTTATGTTTAACAACTAGTTCTTTAATTAATGTCATAAACACTTTTTATTAAAATTTTTCGCGACTTTTTGAGTTAAATATGGGCGATATTAAAAACAAGATTTTCTCGAAACTTGCTGCGATTGTTTTCTTTAAAACCTTTGAATGAAAAATGTAACATTTTGATGTAGGCTTTTATTTTTTCAAAAATTACGCAATTGTATTTTTCTAAATATCTCACACATCATTAATATTTACATTACGTGGAGGGGGGTACAATTTATTGCCTGTGTGATTCAAATGATTTCGTATGAAGACTCTCAAACAACCAATTTTTCTGTGAAAATGAGCTCAAAATCGTCGGTATTCATAAACTCTCAAACGACTTTTTCTCAAAAACTACTACAAATTTTTCAATAAAATTTACATATAGAATGAACTTTTACTTTTCTTAATATTCTTAGAGCCATGTTACCATTCTTCTATTACGAGACCGAACTTTGAGAAAATGTGAACAATGTACGTGGTTTTTGATCAAACATTGATTTTCTAAAAATAAATATTCCTTAAAAGTACATCAAACCATTGTGTTAACTAAAATATGCTGTATAAAATACGTCCTACTACATTTTGTAAAGAGTTATTTATTTTTGAGGTAATTTTTCATTATTGGGGCAATATTGATATATTTTTAAATGCCCATTTAACTTTATTTGCAATGTTGCTATGGAAACGAATGGTGTGAATGTTATTATATATACAGATTCAATGTTACAAAGCACATTAAAGGCCGCGTATGTATAGAAAGTCCAATTTAGTGATGTTATTGATTTCTCTAAATTATTGTTAAACTTTTTAACTGGAACACGTTACAAATAGTGCGGCCAAGTGATTTGAGATAAGGGTAGGTGCCCTCCTTGAGCAGGTGAGTCAATTTCAATGTCACAAGTCAGTCAATGACAAGTAGCATAAGGTTTCATATCCCACGACATGAATGACCGGGAGAGGTAGCTCAGTGCATCAACTGATGTCATTGCAGTGCCTCTGGCTGGGAGGTCCTGGCGTTCGATTCCCAACGGCGGCAGGATTTTCGACACTAGCCAGATAGGTAGGTCGAGTTCTGTCGCTGTCTGGAGGAGATATTCTTCTGCTGTAGTAGAAAGCTACATAGAAGAGTCCGTACAAAATAAAATACAAATTAGAAAGCGTATAGCTGTGGGATCAGATTTATCAGTCGCAGCGGTGCCCACTGCCTCAACAACTCCCAGCGCTCTCCCTGGCCCTTCATCGAGACTTCAGAGTTGATTCCAAGTAACGCTGGGGTGTTTTTTTTTCAAATCTAAGTAATTGTACATTGAATATTAATATGTATAAGTAGTGGTAAGTCCTAAATTTGATTATAACTGTTTACTTTGCATGTTCCACGAAACCTTCGAAACTCAACTATTTGTTTATTTTTTATGTATCCTTAGAGACGTAATTGAATGATTTTGAGCCTTTTGCTGAGTTCTCATGGGTAGTTGTGTAGTTTTAATTGCGTGCGTGCACAAGTAGTGATGTAGTGACGATAAACGATTTTTCATATAATTAATGAGTATAATTCATGTAGAAAACGACACGTTTTTTTTCTGTATCTCTATATTAATTAAATCAATCGTTATGGAGAAAATTCTATTTAATTTAAATATCATCGATATAGTGAACCTCTGATATAGTGAACCAAAAATGTTGGTCCCCAGAAGTTCACTATAACCGGAGTCGACTGTATAACTACAACACTCCGGAGCGCACTCACAAAACCAATCGGTCTACTTAGGTGCCAGTGGCTCACGGGCAACTTGCAGAGACTCGCCTCAGGCTCGCGCTCCACGCTGCTTCACCCGCCCTCGCGAGCCCTAACACAGTGCGCTGCTCAGCCGCGCGTCCTCTTTCTATTTCCTCTAATGCTCAGGAGAATTCCTCTTGCATGTACTTGATAATAAGTACAATCCATATTCTTCAGCATGGTGCAACTGGATTCGGTTCCCGGAAGGGGTAAGAGCAATTGGTAGGTTCCGCAAAAATATCTTATGACAGCGTAAAAGGGAAGTAGCGGACCCGATGGTCCCGAGTCGAGTCCCTGGTGTGAAAAGCGTTAGTCGTTGGGTCACGTGGTACTCGGGCACTTTTTGGATCGGTGAAGAAAGGAATAGTAAACTATCTTTTCATTTCTGTCTTATTGTTCCGGAAGCATTATTAGTGCTATACCTTGGTGTTGCATTGGCCCACAAACATTGATTTAACCGCATTTTACAAGCAAAGATTGTCGCTATTGGCCAAATGTAGCTAAGGCAAAATTCCATTTCAGTGCTCTATAAGGAGAATGGCATTTTAAAGAATTATTTTAGTTAAAATTCAATAATTTTTCTCTCAAATATACTTGAATAAACAAAAAAAAATCACGGAATTCTCCGCGAACCACGTGGGACCAAGATGTGAACTACCTATGGTTTATTTGAATTACGAATGTATGAATTATGAGTATTAAATGTTTATATATTTGTAGTAATAGTTACTCTAGGAATTTCCCATGAGTGATACCAAAGCTAGCGCATAGAACATTACAATCAATCCTAGTACATAGTAGAATAAGATTTAACTGTCCAGAATATTTATGATTTCCACTTCGCGAATTCCTCTTGTGCAACTTTTGTCAATATTATTAGTACGACAAGTAGTAAAAAAACAATAAGGGATGTAATTCTAATAATCGGCATTGAATGCACTTCTTCAGCAATTTTTTCCTGTTACAAAAACTGCAATCAAATACTTGGCTTTAGTTCCGTAGATATAGATTTACATGTATGAAACTGCATGACAACATGTATTAAAAATATAATCGTCACGCATCTTTCTTACAAAATTAACATTGAAGATTGTCGATTCGTGTTTCATTCATATGAAATATTCAAACGGAAGTGGCAAGATAGGAGACAAGGTAGAGAATACTATTAACATATCTCCATCGATGCCCCCAACAGCTGCGGTTTCAAGTAGATTAAACTCAATACGATGTTGTTCACCTTCATTCTGACATATCAGTAAATGATCTGTAGTTCTCTGAACTTGAAGTATTATTCTCTAGTTTTTTATAGATGCCATCTTTCTATTAAATCATTTGCAAACAGGTTATGTGTCAGTTTAATGTCTTGTTTATACATCTAAAAACATTGTTTTTGCCAAGAAACCTGACATTTTATGAATTATATCAAAAGTTTTGAATAAATAAAATCATATTTAATGATAAATGGTTTCTAGTTACAGAGGCCCGCCTATTATTTGAGCCAAAATATAAACGACTAGAGTATAAACATTTTTTCTTTGAAGAATTTGGAATTCACGTCATCTTCAATTCGGCCACTAGAAACGTAAAGCATCTCGTCTCTAAGTAAAAGGCTAGAGTGTGCATGAGTGATTCGTTTCCTGATTTCCCCAACCCTCTTGCATTCGCAGCCATGGACACTTCAACATACGAGGCGTTCCAGAAAGGAAGCACGAACTCAACAAATACCAGATAAAAAAATAAGCTTTAGAACATTTTCCACAAAGGGCGAACTGAACAAAATATTTCTGAGTAATACATTTCTGTGAGAAAGAGGGGCGAACTCCACTTAATATTTCATTGAGTATCGGCATCAGTAGTGCACTTCGCAATGGTGTTATTTTTTTAAAAAAACGGAGCGAATGTTGAGTTCGGTCTTATTACCAGGAACGCCCATATCAGCCCATTGAGCACGGAATCAGGTTATTCAAATTAGGCCAAGGAATACAAACAAGCAAAGTTGTATGAGAGCATAGGTTCCCGCGATCAGAGTCAATAGCTACTGTCCGGAAGACGCCGCGTCCTAGTCACAGGTGCCAGCGTTCCTGCCGCCATTCTGTGACCTTCCTCAGCGCATTTCGCCCTGAGGAAGATCGCAGAATGGCGGCAGAAACGTTGGCACCTAAGCCTAGAACGCGGCGTCTCCCGGACAGCCAAGTAGTTTCGAACTAAGCAAAGTCGTAGGCTGGCCCGGAGTCTTGCGAATGTTCTGTTGCTTTCCGAATGACGTACCAACGAAGACTATAATGCCCACGTTTCAACCATCTTATCGAGGTCTTCTTCAGGGAGGGAACTAGGCGAGAAGCATCCATAGATATGTTATTAGCTTTCCTTTTAATATTAAAGCACTATATTTATTATTATTAAGCCCCGAGAGATGGATTTTGAATTCCAAGACAAGGGCACAAAGAAATCGAAATGTATGATATTCTCTATTGCTCTGTATTTTTATGTAGTGCGTTCCCCACCTAAGTGGTTAATTTTGTTAAGTGATTGTGAATGTTGTTAATACGTAGGGTGTAGTATCAAAATGGATGAATTGATGTTTAATTCGCACTTTTCATTAGACGCTAGTGAAGAGTATATGAAAAGTGAATCTGCGTACTTGTGTGTAAGTTGGAAACTCTTATCCAACATGAATGACAAGAGTTTGTCGGGCACGAGCGGAGAAACGGATGAAGCGGGGATGTAGGTGCAGAGGGAAACCCAGTGTCTAGTTGAGCTATAATAGTTGAAAGAAACTTCTCTATCACAGAAGAAAAGAGGATTCTCAAGGAATGGATCCCCGGAGCGATATCTTTTTGTTTTGTGTCGCTTAAAAGTGCGCGAAGTTTAAAAGTTGTTGAAAGTCAATTTCGTCACAGGAACTACCTACCTAACTACCTATACTTGGGTTTTTATAATGTAGGCACATCAGGCTCTGTCTTCACGCTCATATTTCACGGCATTTCACGTCTTTCTCAGTCGTGCGTGTAGATGTCAAATGTTCGCGACCATATTGAGAAGTGCTTGCGATCATGCGACATCTAGCGGCACGACCGAGAAAGGCGCGAAATGCCGTGAGATATTCCATCGTGAAGACAGAGCTTCACGTGACACGTTATAAAAACCCAAATATAAAAAATATACATCCTGAATTATCTACGGACTTAAGGATCATCACACTTACCCCACTCACGGTTGAAAACGACAACTTGCCTAGGTCAGAGAGTCACGCTATGCCACAGGCTGGCATCCAACTGGCTGTTTGGTGTTCGGGTTAATTAAATTGCATTGGCTGGTCAACTTGATTGAAACGGTGCAAAACAACCTTCGACGCGGCGTCACCCGGAGAACAAAGGCATATGCCAAATCAGCGTTCATTTCCGAGTTGAAAATACTAATAAAACGTTCTTCACTGCATTAGGTGTCAATGGCCTCTTAGATTCCCTGTCAGTAATGATCAAACTAAACGGATCTTTAATTCTATTATTTCGATGGTGTTTTTGAAGAATTCCGCAGGGAAAATTACGAAAGGCGTAAATAATATATCTTATTTAGAAAGAAAACATACACAATACAGATTGTCACAGATTCTTGCATGGAAATGTTGTAAGGCAAAGAAAATTATACGCTTCATTAATGAAATATTTTGTGCTTTTTGTTTACGAAGATCACTACATATACAAATTAGATATTTTCGGAATTATTATTTTACGTAATAAAGTATTTGGTTTTAGAATTAAAACATTTTAGGAAAACTGAATTTTAGGTGTTTTTAAAATAATGTCTAAACTTCAATAAAAGTGATTTATAAATTATCAGAAAATAATTTAACTTATATATGGACTTAAATACTATTTAAACATAACTAGTTGTTGTGCCCCGCTGTATAGGGTCATATGAACGTGAGGTAACAACGTGAACGGTTACGTGTTGTTTCGATACGTGAACATATGCAACATACGCATTTCAGCAGGTATAGACTTGAGACTTGTGATAGTGCGGTTCAACATCATGCTTGTTTGGTTCTGGTAGCACAAACACGCTTCACCCGTAAAAGTAGTCGGTGTCCCCAAAAGGTACCAATTCTTCAGAATAAAATGTAGCCAATTTAGGAAAACTGATGGTCACTTAAGTAGTATTTGGCACGAAGACGGAGACAATTTCCAATATTATCCCTTGCATGTGCATAATTTAGATCTAGAACTGATTGTGAGGATTTCTAATTTTTTCATACTGTAAAAGTAGAGGAATTACCCTTCAAATATTATATTCAGTAAAATAATGAGATACAGAAAATGTACTACATCTGATGATGTTCTGCAAGCTGAATTTAAAATACCTTATCTATAATTTATATTTTACACTTTTTATAAATATACTAGTACACACTCACATGTTTGTCTCTTCAGATTTTACAATTACAGATAAATTAAATTATGCATTACATTTATTGGAAAGTGAAAAGTAATAACAGAAACCTGTGATGGTCTCGAATACATTTTATTTTAATAGAGACAATCAAACAATTCGTATTTAATATATTACATTTTAATTGCCTGTTGCATAAAACGCAACGTTTCAAGACCTAATCGGTCGCATCTTCAGGTTTCTGTAAGACAGGTTTAAAACATTTGAAAAGGTTTTTAAATCGTAAAATATAAAATTTAGAACAGCATTACAAATAAAACAAGAATTAAAATAGAATTACAATTGAAATTTTAAAATACAATCGATGAAAAAACTGTGATTGCAACAAAATCTCTGATGCAATAAATGTTTTAAATCTAAATAGGAAAAAAGGAAAAAGCAAATAGGAAAAACATTAAAATCACACTTAATGATTTTTAAGTCTTTCAAAAAAGTTTATCTTTCAAAATAGGCTCAGGGCTCTTATGTCTATAACGCAGTCCAAATCTCGGCAAAATTAGAGAAACTTGCTAAGTCACTTGTACAATTCTAACACGAAAAACGGAAATGGTGTCAGAAGTTGCGTGAGTAACAGTACAAGTGCCGCATCGGCATCACGTGCAAAATAGAATTGCTGAACGAACGCCTTTTCGTTCTGCAAGTTCATCCTAGTGCAAAGCACGTCACAGAGTTGCATGGTAAGTGATTGTCTAACCTTTCTAAGAAGTAGTTGTTGCCCCGCATTCTGAAAACGCAACACATTGAGAATGAATGTGACATCCATGTATTTCTTCCTTTCTTTGCTCTATGACGTTTTCTCCTTCTCCCCCTTTTTCACACTTTCTCTTTTTTCTTATTTCGCAAACACAGCAAATATTAATGCACAGTTTTTGTACATAAATGATGTTATACAGATTGTTACTTTCGCGCAATGGAGCAGAGAGGAAGGTATGTAATATTGGGCGAAAAAATCGCGAATTTTTGGCAGAAAAAATCTTATTACAGAGCCCTGACAACGAAAAAGTGGATAAATCCAGTTGCTAAATTTAGAAAAGAAAACCTCTAACACGTGATGTAGCCAGAATCCATGTTTTGTGAGTATTTCATATCGAAAAATCGAATGACGGGAAAACGTCATTCTGTCCGTCCGTGTGTGACCAACGCTAGCGGCTAAACAGTTCAGCTGATTTTTCTCCAAAATTGATATTCCGCATTCGATCTGATATCGCGGACCGTTGAATTTTAAATTGATATTTTAAATTTGGGGGATACTTTGCAAGAAACATCTGGGTCATTTTCAAAGTTTTCAAAAATGGGTCATCGATTTTAATTAAATTGTGTTGTTTGGTAGTGTGAAGGACGTTAAAAAGAATGGCATAGGTTTCTTGTTTGTTGAGAACCCTGACTTTTCGAAAACTGCAAAAATTCACATATTTTTCGTAGTCTTCCTACAACAAAAATATTGAAAATAGGGATTTTTTCCTTAATTAAATCTCTTTGTTAAAGAGAAATTTTGAAAAAAGCTAATGTAGAATTTTTCGACAATTTGAGTACTTTTCGCGTAATTTTGCGAGAAATCACGGGCGAGAAAGTATGTTTTTAGCACCACTATTTGTGTTTTACTTTTCGTCGTGTATTTCATAGAATGTGGCCCACGTTATAAGAAGGTGGCTGTGTTTTGTCTTAATAATATAACGTAATTTTCTTATTTTAATATTTTACTTATTACAAGCTAAATAGTTAAAAGAAGAGTCTTGATCGACAATCGTGAGTACTATTTTTCAACTTACACGAGTTTTTTTTTAAATCTCATTTCTTCTTCTTTCCTTCTAACTTACTCTGCTTCTTTGTTTTCCATACTGTTTCTTCGTTTATCAATCTTGTGGCAAAATACCGCTCTTTTCCCAATCTCAGGGTTGACCAAAATTCTTCCATGTCTTTTATTCACTCAATCCTCTTCCTAGTCACTTTATTCTGGTGATGCAACTGAAGATTCAGTTTGTTAATCAGTCATTCCAAATACGATTTCCATACAAGTACAGCTTCCTTTAGCGCATAGTTTGTGTTTATATAGATTTCCACGTTTTCTTTTCCTCTACATGGTATTCTCCTTATTTTTTCTGGTTCAAGGATCTTCCAAAGGATTTTCCTTTCTTTTTTTCTAGCCCTTCCGTTGTTTATACTTCCTTGTTGGATAGGGAGTTTTGGCACAGAGTGAAGCAAGATATCGTGTACGCTTTTTAAACCTATGCCGACGCTGGACCTATAACTTTCTTGTGTTAGAAAAATATTGGAATAGGATGCTCCACCTGCTTTATCAGCTTCTCTTGTACCATTAATGTGTACCATAAACATTACGATAATGTAAGTGATTCCAACTAGTAACCGCATGTGCTAGTATCATTTAACTAGGAACATAAATATCTTACTCTTCGTCTAGCGTTTGCCAAAAAATGTGAAAGGATAAACAATACGCAAATCGCAGCTCACCCACAAAAAGTGGTGAGTCAGAAAGTATGTATTTATTTTTTCGGTGCGTTTCTATCAGTTAATATGTCGCAGGGGCCGATTATTTTGAAGGGGACAATCATAGATTTTTATTAAATAAAACATATTTGTAATTAAATTGTGTATTATTTTTTAGAGTAGGTATGACACTAAATAATATTATTTTTTAAATAATTACATATTTATAATATTAATAAATATGTAAATCAATTTTGCCAAATAAACGACGGTAGCAAACGAAAATTCTAGTCTTTTTTTGTGTGTGGAGGGGCTTGGCCACGATGGCTCCCCGTCCCTGGATCCGCCACTGATACGTCGACTTGCTCTACGGCGAGGAAGGAAGTTCTCACTTGAATAAAGTGAAATCCTGGCGATGGCTAGTAGCGCGCGTGAAGGTACTCCGCGCCCACGAGTAAACACCAACGGCTGAAGTAAATTAATAAACGGAACATGTGCGTAATGCGCTGTATAATGGGCAGTGATTCAAAGAGTTGTGTTGGAGAAGTTAGTTGGGTGTATTTTATCTTCAACTCCAATATGAATAACAAAAATCTCCAGTTTCTTACGGCCAATTTGACTCGCTTAACTTGCGCAATTCCAAGTCGACGGCACCAGCCTTCGGCGACGGCGAATAACATAAAACATCCGTCAGTCTAACACCTACAAAATGTTCAACGTATTTCACATCAAAATGCAGATACGGGTTATCTTGACACAGAGGTTATCCCTAGCGTAACTGCCACTGAAGTGCTTCCTTCTTATTTAAATAGGCACATTCCACACGTATTGGATTTATTCACATGCTTTAGCTGTTTGTCCAAAAAAAAAGAAAAATAAAAGGAAAAATGAAGAAAAAAGAAGAAACATAAGTAAAAGAAGAAAAGAAGAAGAAAAAAAGAAAAATAAGAAAAAAAAGTAAAAGAAATAAGAAAAGAAAAGAAAAAAAGAAGAAAAAGAAAAAAAACGCGTGTGCCGAAAAAACGCGTCTCACGCGCATGCGCGGGGAGACGTGGGTGGCGGGAGGCGCGGTCGCGGGTTCGGGGTTCGCGGCTGGCCGAGCGGAACGCGACAGGTGCGGGTGGCGGGGCGGGAGTGGGGGCGGGGGAGGAGGTGGGCGGAACGGCCCACCGTGACGGAGATGGCTCTCCGATAGCCGCGCCACGCTCCAGGTAGCGACGCACGCAAAAACCCCACGCGGCGCTGAATGAAATATTAATGACGCATGCGATTAGGGCGATGAATTAGGACGGTCCCCGCGCCACGCACCCGCAAGGCCAGTGGCGGAGACCGCGGGGCAAGGAGGCTACCGCACTTCACAAACTACATTTAGCATTGATGCTCACAGAACGATCAACGAAAGGAAATTTTATACTGGTACTAACAACACTACAAAGCAATAGCGTAGCGTGGGTGTCAGTCACCCGGGGCGGAGGAAAATTTCGCTGCCTCCTTATTTAGGTATTTCAGTTTAAGAGACTAAAATATACAAGTTTGAACAACATAGCAGATTGTCAAAGATACAATTACATAAATAAAAAAACGAAAATAAAATATTTAATACATAATCGAATACATACCCAAAGGAACAATACGATTTTCTACAAAGTTCAATAATTAAGCAATCAGTACATGTACTTATGAGCACTAACATCACAGTTTGGAAAGCGCATACATATAAACGATTTATTTAATATGAATTAGACGACTGACGATCCATCAATGAAACTTTCTTTGGAAAGACAAAGCGTCGCTCAAGGACCTCCCTGAACGGAGTTATCCCTACTGTAATCTAATTGGCAGGTTATTATACGATATTGAACACTGTTCGTCATTCACCATTCATAAGATAGAAGTCATTCTCGCTGAATATTATTCATAAACAATCCAAGCACAAAATAAAATGCGGGTAATCCCCATAAGTCAGTGTAGACAGTGTTGCCAGTCGCTACAATCATTGGAGCGATTATTATTTATTGTGAAATATTGTCGCCCCCAAAGGTGTCGACCGGGATGGGCCGTCCCTGCCTCCCCCACTACGCTACGCCACTGTTACAAAGTAACGATATGTAGATCTTGGTGTCTTTTTGCACAGCGTGAAGCACTGCCTACACTTTTGAACCTCTGCGCACGCACAGTTCGAGTTGCGCATGTGCAGAGGCCCAAAAGTGATATATGCTTATGTTCCTTCACGTTGTGAAGATAGTATGTTATAGAACTTCAGACATCGACTCCGTTTTAGACAGGTGTCAACACATGAAGTGAAATGAAATATTATGTAATTCGCTCCATAATGAAATACTTCTGAAGGACTCACGTTTCCACGCTCGTAACAGAATGTCCTCCACGAATCCTTAACAATTGTAACACTTACACTATTTACCTACTTTGTGCTAGGTGGATCCTGTGGTCCTGCGTGCTTGAAGGATGAATTTGAAAGGTAGCACATAGTGATGAGGACCCTCTTCTACGATCTCTGATATCAGGTCGGTGAGAGATTCCGAGTGAAGAAGTTTCGAGTGGCGAGATGAGAGTGCCGAGTGAGACAAGCGTGGTAGCAGACAAATTAGACAAACAGTCGCGAGGGCAGGAGGACAGGCAGCAGGGACGTGGGGTGTGGAAGTCAGGGGCGCAGGAAGTGCGACGGTGCGGCGTGAGTGTGAGGCGGGGAGGCGGGGAGATGGCGGGGCTTCGGAGGACAGGAAGCAAAAGACCGGTGGAACCACAAGGGCGAGGTTGGTGGAACCGTGGCGGGGGGGGGGACTAAAAGAGTGGTGGACCGGGAGAGCTGGCTCAGGTCGTCAACGGATGTCACTGCAAACCCTCCGACCGGGAGGTCCTAGGTTCGAGTCCCGTCGGTGATAGAATTTTCCACACCATCTAGAGAGCTAGGTTGAGTTAAAGCGCTGTCTGGAGGAGAATTCCAGCGGCCGGATGCTCTGATCGGTAGTTTTCAGTGGTTTCTCCGATCAACACCAGGCGAATGCCGGAGCAGTACTGTAACGGACGGGACACAGACCACGCGCGATCTTTTCTTCCCATTCCTGGTACTGTCCTGCCCCTTACTTACACAGACATACACTAACATGTACTACTCTACCACACATGCCGGGAGACCGGCCAGGAGCTTAGAGCTTGTCCTGGCTGGGGCGGTGCCCTTCTGATGAGAGGTATCTGGTTGAGGAAAACCCCGATAGCCGACGGTAGGTCGGCGCCAGATCTTGCCATCCTGTGGAGTAGACCACCGCCAAAGCCAGAGCAAAACAAGGACTACAATTACGGGACCAATTACCTTCGCGCCAGGAATCATTAACAGTCAATGAAGTGGCGGAGTACATCGATCTGCGGTGGTGGGAATTAGGTGGATGCCGTTGGGGGTGGGTGCACGAGCATTGAAGAGTAGCGTGACGGTAGGTGTTGGAACGGCCGCTCCGCGAACAGCGCGGCGACGCGGGGGCTGGGGAGGAGCAGGGAAGCGAGGGGGTGGGGGGCAGCGGCGGCGGCGGGGGCCACGGGGGCGACGTGAGAGCGTGAGGCGGAGACGTGGGTGAATGGTGGTCTAGTGCGGTGGGGAAGAAAGGGGGCGGCAAGGAGGGCGAGGGCCGCGGGGGTGGCAGGGGCGGTTGGGATGGTGGGTACGGCGTGGGCAGCGGGGGTGTGGAGCTGTGGGGTAGCGGATGCGACGTGACAACCTTGCCATAAACAGGGCTCTCGGCAGCATCAGCAAACGCAATAAATTGCAATACTGCATCAAACGCTCCATAGAAATGTGACTATGGTAATTCCGCCAAGCTTACTTCTCCGTTACCATGCAAAGGTACTATTTCTTGAACGTACTTCTACGATACCAATCTCTTCTTCAGTGACGGGCCGCTCATGTGGGATGCTCCTAACGGCGCCGAGAGACGCGAAGGTACCGCAAGCGGGAGCATGTATCATAACTGGAGCGTTGTGAACCGAGGTCTTTCTTTGGAATTTTCACAATGCTGAACTTTCTGCATCAGCTAAGTAGCTAGATAAAGGCCTGACTGTCGGAATGAGAATTCTAGAGACGGGCTACTTTGATCGACCGTTTACGTTGTTTCCTCTCAGCAATTTCAGGCGTTTACCGGAGCGGTACCTTAAGCAACGGGAAACACACTTCGCGATATCCTTGGGTACCCATCCTGTCGCCTCTGGCATCCTTTGTGTCGGATGTTGGTCTTTCTCCCATCGCCATACACTCTAATGTCAGATCTAGAAGATTTCCTGGCAGTATTGGGAGGACGCATCTCTCTGGCCAGGATCTGACCCCAACTGTAGGCTTGTGCGAGAGAGGGGGTCGGGTAGACGGAGTGGGAGGCGAAGAGTGGAGATTAAAAACAGTGGTAAGAGAAACGGAAGAAAGTGAGGGAGCAAGTGATGCGGTAAGAAAAGAAGAATGATAGAAAAACAATTAGATAAAAAAGGGATATAAAGAAAGTCGGAAAAGAAAGAAAAAAAGAAAGAAAGAAGGACGAAAAAATACAAAAACGAAAGGAAAGAAAGATGAAACGAAGTAGAGAATAGTGAAAAGAAATAAAGACGAGAAGAAAGGCAGGCAGACGAAAAGAAAGACGAAGAGGAGAAAAAGAGGACGGAAAGAAAGAATGATGTAAAGTAACACGAAAAGAAAGGTGAAAAGAAAGAACGACGGAAATGAAAAAAGAAACAAAGAAAGAAAGAAAGACGGAAATGAAGAAAGAAACAAAGAAAGAAAGAAAGAAAAGGAAGTAACATAGACAGACAGAAAGAAAGAAAGATGAAAAAAGAAAAGAAAGACTGAGAGAAAAAAAGATCAAAAAAGGAGAAAGGAAGATAGAAGACAAAAACGAAAGTACGAAAGATGGTAAGAATGAAAACAGGACGGAAAAAAAGAAGAACAGAAAGAAAGGATGGGAATAAAAAACGGAAAGAAGGGCGGAATGGAGAAAGAGAGATGTAGATGAGCCTGAGAGAGAGCGCAGTGGGGGCGCTGGTGCTTCTGGGGACGGTGACAACGCAATAACGCCACATCGCTGCGATCAATCTCGCGGGTGCTCTCCCAGATTTATTTTTTCCTGCGGCGGCCGTCATTTATCCCGCGGCGGAGATGCGCGGGAGATAGCGAAGGAGCGCTTCGCCGTCAGCTCGGCGGCAGGGCCTCGGCTCGCGGTCGCGCGGCGACAGTGGCGCTGGTAAGACTCTTATTATACATATATTTAAGACAAAAACGAAAGTACGAAAGATGGTAAGAATGAAAACAGGACGGAAAAAAAGAAGAACAGAAAGAAAGGATGGGAATAAAAAACGGAAAGAAGGGCGGAATTGAGAAAGAGAGATGTAGATGAGCCTGAGAGAGTGAGGTGTTTATATTTATTATATTTTATATATATATATATATATATATATATATATATATATATATATATATATTTAAGAGTCTTATCAGCGCCACTGTGCGTATATATCTGCTCGACGAGGTGGTCCTTCGGAATTGTGAATACATACCCATAATCTTTGGAAAATTCTTATGTTCATTGAGTTTCTTGTTCAGATGTTAATACCAAAAATGTCTTGTGTTTTATGATGAGGCGAGAAAGGGAAAGTTATTTGTATATGATATTGTTACGGTTTTGACGGAGTGTTAAAGATGATAATGTGAGGTGCCATGTGAGGGAAATTTGAATGAAGGTGGCCTATAATATCTTTGGGGAAAAAAAGATAAAAAAATTGTTAGTAGATTTGTCTTGTTGACCACAGTGAAAAGGAAGCGCTTCGATAAGATAGAAGAAGAGAATAAAGTTTAGAAGATAGGCTAAAAGAGGTTACATGAATAAAAATGATTTGTTTTGTTAAAATCATTTTGAATAATTTTAGACTTTTTTTGTGGGAGTAAAATGCTAAGACATTCTTTGTCAACTTAGGAAGTTTGAACAATAATAAGAATAAGATTATTTTTATTAAAATTAAACAATACAAAGGTATTTTATGTTTTGTTGAGATCAGTTGGAACTGTTGATAAGACCCGGCGCCGGTGCACGGCGCTCTCTGCCTGGCGAGGGAAACGCTGCGACTCTGTTATCACGCGCTCGCCCTATCAGCCCGGTAGCTGCAAGATTGTGTTCTGTTATGCCAGGTGTCCTCAAACACGTTGTTGTGATGATGTATGAGTCTTCTCCCAATGAGGACGAAACTTTTTTCTGCAATGTTTTGGTTTGGAGTATCGTTTCTCAACCTGGGGTTCGTAGAGATATTAAAGGGGAGTCGCGAAACACTAATGAAATCGTTTTATGAGGGAAAATCATTTGTTATAATCAAAAAGACATTGTCCTGCTTCATGACCCGCTAATATTTGGCAAAAAAACATTCGTTTTTGATTGACGTGTCCCGATCGTTTTCATACCTCACAAAACATACGAATTAAGGCACGTTTGTTACATCTGTCGGTTCATCAAATTGAATACTATAAAATTCCTTCGAACTTACTTGCTGAATGATCTGTTCATGAGCATCGGCAATTACGTCCTCAATTCGCCTTGACGTGTCGTTCGAAAGCGGATGTTTTTCACTTTTTTCGCTTCTTCCATTCCTTTCTTAACCATATCAACCGCATTTCGTAACCATACCAATAGGTAATGGGGTTTTAGGCGACTGAATGGGATTTGAACATCTTAGTCACTCTCAATGCTACAAGATAAGATGCCTCAAGTACACTCTTATCAATGTGGCTACAAATAGAAGTTTGTTGATTTTTCAACGTATGTAATTTTCTTTCGAAAAATTCCGGGGGTTTCTTTTTAAGTACCAGATGTTTAGTTTCCAAGGGTCGAATTAATTTTGATGGTTTTTTTGTTTTCATTGGAGAGAACTAAAGCGCAAACGTCGCTCTCTTCCTTTCGATTCAAAGAGATGAAACTATAATTTAAATAACTGTCATTGTACAAACTTATCATTTTACTGGTTGCGTAGGCTTTCGTGGCCGGTGTCTGTATTGTCTAGGCTATCTGGGACAAGCCGCGTTGTCATTTTACTAACCGGTTTACTGAATGTAATTGGCTCTCTTCGTTTTTTTCATAAATTTATCCATTTCGTATTAGAAATTTAAAAAAAATTCAATTTCGGGGTTGACCGTAAACTAAAATAATAGCACCAGACGCACTTTTCGCATTCGAAACTTAACGGAAATTATGCAATCGCCAGCGTCTCTTTTATACAAGTTATGCATGTTCGTACCCTTCGCTAGAAATGTGTCGCTAGAAAAGTTCATTATGTGGGGGGGTTGCAATGCTAAGAAGGTTGAGAATCACGGAGTTCAAGTATGTGATCATGCACGGAGAGTAAATGTCGGTTACATACACATAAGGCTCTTGCGTTCTTGTCTATCCAAAGCATCTGTTCCAACGTTTATAAGTTTATAGACACCTCCATTCAAAAATGTCCACCAGGAAAGACGGTACTGCAGATCACATGTTCCACATGACAACGTGCGTAGTGGCGGAACAAAACAACGCAGTTTCACAACCATATGTATTACTCACGCAACTTTTCTTCAACGATGGATTGAAGAAATGCGGGTAGAATGGGAGTATTAGTTACGAATTCGACCACTAGATTTTATGAAGCAATGGCAATCTCTGGAGAATCAGTCATGCCTTCGCAAGTTTGTCAATAATTTGCGTTCTAACTTTCTCAGGGGTTCGAGGTATCTCCTATGATGGATCTTCATCTGCTTCGGTCATTTATTTAGATTTTTGGAGAAAATCACGAACAGAAGTTCTCGTCTTCAACAGAAAATAGTTTCTATTTCGCACCAGTGAAGATGTGTTTGGAATGTTGTCATCAGTGCTCGCTGCGAGCTTTTGCCTTCAACTGTTTCTTGTGCCAGAGAGGGGGA
The DNA here is from genome assembly GCA_031308135.1 of Acheta domesticus. Classification (NCBI taxonomy): domain Eukaryota; kingdom Metazoa; phylum Arthropoda; class Insecta; order Orthoptera; family Gryllidae; genus Acheta; species Acheta domesticus. The sequence goes on from JAHLJT010009419.1 coordinate 99,382,841, forward strand.
AGCAAGGCCATCGTTCAAGAAAAATAGCACGATTAATAGTTGAGAATGTGGGCGCGTTGACAGTTCCCCTGCGACCAGTCATTTCATACGCCGTCGGTCATTTCAGCGCATTTCATAGGATCTTCCTCGTAAAACAACAACGAGATCATTACTTGAGAATATTTTCATAACATATTTTCACACATTTTCCTAAGACGGCAACACGTTCTATATTGTAAAATTATATTTATTCTTTCTCTCATAAAATTCTTATTGCTCGAGTCCATATGAACGAATTCTTGTGATCGTATTTCGTTCAATGTACTTCTTCGCAAGTAAACAACACACTGCACCGATACTTTCTTATCACTAAAATGATATGATGGAATCTTTAAAGCTTCATTGTTAACAACCGTCGGAGTTTGGAGATGTGACACAAATCTGCAATCATAAGCATTCAATGGAGAAATTCTCTGATTTAACTTCGTCCTACTTCCTTCGTCGACGAAATCCTTAAAGATTGTCAAAATTTTGATTGAAATTTTGCAGACCTACTTTCTTACATATCGTGCCACAATTAGAGAAAACAAAATGATCTATTTTGTTATTCTATGACGCTGCGACAGACGTGTTAAGATTAATTCGTGCAACCCATACAATATAATTAATGCGACTGTGCCGATTTTAATACTGTCCAGAATTATTTAAGCTGTACGTTAATCTACTTACTATGTTTGTAGTGGTACCGGAAGTTTCTTTTTTTGTTATTTAAGCTCGCATCAAGGTCATTAGCGACCACTATAGGATCGTTATGTAATTGAAGTCGAACTGTAACTAACGTTGTGTAACTGAAGAAGAGTTTCCCTGATCCATAGAGCAAATGCTGAGATGGCCCTTTGTTTTGCTTCTGGACGTAAATGTAGCTTCACTGTGCGCACGTTTTGTTGAGCACTCCTTTTGCTTGTAGTTCATTTACAGCTGAAATTGATTTTCTATAACTCTACAATTGATTTTCTATAACTATGACAAATAAATAAATAAATAAATAAATAGAAGACATGATATTGTGACGATAGGGGGTGAAAGAACCAACACAAATACAATCATGCCCGAGGCTGGACTCGAACCCGCAATCCTTGGGCCAAGATCGCTACGACACTACTGCTTTAGCTATCTCGGCCTCCGGGGATCGGCGCTTCCGGGAGTTTTAGAGTCCGAAGTTGCGAGTCCACAAGACACGGAGGTCTCAGGTCCAACGGTGTTGAATATTCGCTGGGTGCGATGATGTCGATGCCGGAATGAAAGGCCCACGCACCACCTGCTCTGATCGGTCGTCCCCACGATTCCGCCGAACAACTGCAAGTGGATGTTGGAGCAATATCTCAAACAGCGATCATGAAACACTTTGTATAATTCTTTGCCCACTCTTCTCTCATAGTCATTACTCATTCTTTAGACTGGTAAATGAAATTATCTCACATCCCCACATAACCTTTCGTGTAGTTTATGTCCTAAGCGTGTAGTTTATGTTCCACCGAGATCTGGTAGAATTTTTTTTTATTTGGGGAACAGACCACTTCGGACCACGCAGGCATGCTAGGCATGCAATTTATTTGGATCCAGCGTTACGCTGGATCCGATTTTTACTTCTCAGAGTTGTTAGCCCTGCGGGTATGGAAGATGATGGGTGTGAGAGTGCGGGGTGAAAGGAGCACACACATGTATAGACATACACATATAGCACAAATACACCCATGCCACTACACGAGATCGCTATGACACTACTGCTTTAACGATCTCGGCCACGGGGCCGGCCAGAATATTATTATTATTATTATTATTATTATTATTATTATTATTATTATTATTCCACTACATCATCACGACTAAAGATGTTATGAGTCAGCTGAAAATAAAATCTACTCCAGGTTGCAACCAGCTGCCTAAGGAGTAGATCTAGGGACTGTCGGTGCCTCTACAATACTTTGCGCAAAATGTGGACTGTACAAAATAAAGCAATTTCTTGCACTTCCCACTCTTTTGAATTACCTGGAAGTTTAGATAAGTTATTACACAAATTTTGCGGAACAAATCCCAGAGCTCCGATAACTATCCGGACGACCTGTGCTTTTACTCCCCACATTCGGCTGATCTCGATTTCCGATCTATCCGGCTGATCTATTACTATTATTATTATTACTATTATTATTATTATTATTATTAAAGTAATTATTCTATACAGTGTATGTTATATCACGACAGGAAGCGGCATTCCTGTCCCACTGGAATGTGAGAATTGGCGCCGATCTACATGTCGGCTTGTGAGGAATCCCCTTTCAGATAGTATCTTCCCCACCGGAACACCGTCTGTAACGGGTGATGAGGGCAAAAGGATAGATCACTCACGTTCCATGGCCCATTTTTAGGTTCTGCTTCTGCATTCGTCTGGAATTGATCGGTGAAACAACGAAAAAATACCCATTAAAGGAGACGGCTAGAATTCTCCTCCAGACAATAGATGAACTCGACGTAGATATTTGATAGTGTCAAAAATTCCTCACCGTCGGGAATAGCACTCTAGGTCCCCTGGTCAGTGACGCTGGGCAGAGGTCCCCTGGGCAGAGGCGACAGATGGAGCCATGCTCACCAATGATCTATTAAGATCGATTCAAAGAACGGTACTAATACCATAACTCCAAGAATCTTTGTAACATTCCGATCTCAAATTCAGAAACCAGCAATAATACCATAACTCCAAGAATCTTTGTAACATTCCGATCACAAATTCAGAAACCAGCAAAAATACCATAACTCCAAGAATCTTTGTAACTTTCCGATCACAAATTCGCGATGAGACCTTTGAGCACAAGAAGCATGCGTGCTTATATGTGTGTATGTTTGTGTGTGTGGTGTGTTCGTGAGTGTATTTGTGAGAGTGAATGTTTGTGAGTGTGTCCGTGAGTGTGTGTTTGCGTATGAATGCATGTGTATAGTATGTTTGTACGTATGTGTGTGTGTGTTCCCGCCCTCACCCGCGCAGGCACCGCGAACGAAGAACGCGGGCGAGGGGCAGAGGGAAAGGGGAGGGAGCTGCTTCCTCTTCCGCCCCGCCCCCTCGCCCCGCGGCGTCGCCATGGCTCCGTAACTCTCCCGCGCGAATGACAAACGCGGCGCGCACGGCCCCTCTTGTGACGGGCGCGCGCCGCGCTGTCCGCCGACCCGACGACACCGGAATTTTTAGTATTCGTGGAACGCGGGGCAATAAACACAACGGGAAAGGTTATGGGGTTGAATTAATGAAGATAAATGATATATAATACCAAATAATGATCAATAATATGAAAAATATTAGCTTTGATCAGTGGTGCCACAAAAAATTGTCATTCTGATGGCTTCGGGGTGCAGAGCACCCACAGAATAATTAGCTGTCATTCACGCTGAAATTAACCTGCATTTTATTTCTTGTATGTGCTTAAATTATAGTTTTTTTGCTTCACCAAAATTAATCTATTCCTGTGAATAGGCCATTGGCTTCTCAGGAAGGGGGCCGATGCGTCATGAGCCTCTACTTTGGATGCACAATTGCGTTTGATTTCTGAATCAGTTCGGTTTCCCAACACAGCGGGGAATTTATAACTGGCCGCTGGGTCTGGGTGCTGTGCCTGTTGAAGATGTTGATGATCAATGAGGAATAGGCCACGTGATCTTCGTGTTTGGAATTCTAATAGAATTGTGATTATTCCCTATGTTTTCGTCTAATGAAGATACACGTAACAATACATCTAAAACGTAATAGGAAGGTCCAACAAGATTATCTATTTTCATTTTTGCTTATTCTTGTAGCTACAATGACACGAAAATGAGCGTTTAAAAAGTTATGAAATTTATATAGCACAAAAGTTAAAATAATACAATACTAAAAGCAATTAGATTATTTCATGTATTCATTGTAAATCATTAGAAAACGCAAACACATAAATTGTTTTTCGAAACAGTGGGCTGGAAAACACTTGGGTCTAATAGACCCAGGAGTAACATCGGTGAAACAACGAAAAGGCTAGCAGTGGAAGGTTAATAATAAAAATATTTTTGGTAATGATAAAAATTGTTATTAAATAATATCAGAGAGATCCCTCGATGAAAAAGTGAAGGACGACGGAAATTACCACTGGAACTAAAAATCCCTTTATTTCGGAAGTGCGTTACAGAACCCGTATGATTTTGAAAAAAAAAATCTTAAAAGTATGTGGAATGTTATTAAAGCACACCAAGACGAAAATATTTGCATTAGAAGACTACACAAGGCAAAGCAGTGAGATGTGGAGCGAAGAAAGTCGAACTGCGCCGGAGCAGGAAGATGTGGCTTGCGGGAAGTACAGAGCGCCATTCACGATGCGCCCCACCCGATTCCCGCCCTACCCCTTCTCCTGCTGCCCCGTTCTGCTCCATTCATCACCGTCTCGAAGCAACTCCACACTCGCCAACCCCCCCCCCACCCCCACTCCCATTACACTCCGGATCCCACTTCGTACCCACTCGCGCCCTCGCTCCCTACCTACTTTCTCGCCCTCTCCTCGTTTCTCCGCTCCCAGCTACTTCATAGTCCACCCTTTGTAGATCCGCCCCCTGCTAACACTGCCCGCCCTTCCCCGCCTCGCCTCTTGCGTACCCCATCGGTTTTCCGCCACGTCCGTAACTCGTCCCCGCCCTTTTCCTGTCCCGACCCCGCTACCGTTCCGTCCCCGTCCTTTCCCGTCCCACCTCCGTCCCCTCCCCCGTCCCGCACCCCACCCCGTATCAATCCCCTCTCCGTCCTCTCCCAAGCCCCCGTCTTGCTTCCAACCCGTCCCCTTCCTCGTCCCTATCTCCATCCTCTCACCATCCCCTTCCTCACCCCTATCTCCATCCCCTCCCCGTTCCCCCATCCCCCGTCCCGTCCCCTCCCCGCCCCAACATCCCCTCCCCCTCCCTCACCCTCCCTGCCCCTCCCCCTACCCTTCCCCAATCCCCTTTCCGTCCCTTTCCCGTCTCCGCTCGTCCCAACCCATCTCCATTCCGACCCCCGCCACGTCCTTGCCCCCGTCCCTGCTCGCCCCCCGCCCCTTCCTCTTGCTCCTACTACCACTGCCACCATCTCCGTCTTCCTACCCGTCCCATCCTCTGTTCCCGTCCGCCTGAGTCTCCCCCCGCGCCACGCCTCTTCGGGCCGCGCCCCCGCGCCTATCTTATCGCGCAGCGAGTGGGGGGGGCGGGGCGTCCGGGCGGAGGTGTGTCTCCAGGAGGCCTTGCGCAACATCGCCTCGCCTGACGCCACGCCGCAGCGCGCATCAAATATCACTGACGCGACACCGAGGCTCCGGACACCTGCGTCGGCGCCAGCCTCAGCAGCGAACCCGCGGCGCTTCCATTCAGCAGTGCAGCACTCCATTCAAGGCATCAGGCCGTTCAGAGAACTGTCCGCTGTCCTTGGTGGTGAAGAAAATAGAATATCGAATTCTGTTTTGGTTTCAATCAGGTTTTTGTATACGACAACGTTTCGTTTTCGGTTTTGAAACCGTTTTTCCGTCATTTCGATTAAAGACGAATGATCAGAGCCGGCGCTAGGCGTGGGAGACCGGGCGATCACCCGGGGCCCCGACGTCAGGGGGCCCGATTTTGTGGCTGATGGGGAAAAAAAAATTAACAAAAAATTGAAAAGAAATTAATCTCGGAAAATCGTTATCGGTATTTTATAAGTTGTGGTACAGTAGTCTAATAAAATTTTTAATTAAATTTTTACCTAAATAGTTAATCATAATCATTACTTATAAAGGAGGACTCTCTGAAAAGAAAAAACAACAGACAATTCTCAAAACTTTATACAACAATGCAGTCATTGAAAGCTTTTAAGCCTTCAAATTTTCCCCTCTTAATTTAACTAAGATATTTTAATACACATTTCTGTAAAATTACTTACATTATACAGACATTGACCATGTTTCTTTATTGACGTTTAGGACTCATATCCCGAATTGTAGATGGAGGGGACTACGTTTAGTATCGCCCTGAGCCACAAGTGTCAAGCTCCGGCACAGCGAATGATGTAACTGATTTAGTTCTCAACCCAATGGATCTTCAGTAACGATATGTTCACAAACATCAGAATACGTGCTTCGTGTGAATCGGATTTGAGAAAAAAAGTTACTATTTATATTTGTTTATTTGTAACGCCGGTCATCGTAAAACTAAAAGCAATTCATTTAAATTGAGAAAGGGAACCCCGTCTAAATAAATGTTACACTATGAACGTAATATACACTATGCGGTAACTTAGCATAACGAATTGTTCAAAATTATGATGAACTTTTCAAAATCGTATCGGTTTAATTCGGTTCTGGTTCCAGAAAGGTATATTTTGTATCATAATTTTAGAAATGAAAATAGTTTCTGATTGGAATTACGCGCTGCGGAGTACAAATACCCTCTGAAAGTATCCAAAAAAGGTCTCATTTTATATATTATTGCCGAAGAAATTTATCTCCATTTCAAGGACCGCTCTAAAACCGGGTTTGAAGAGACGAGGTCTCTTTTCTTAGTTACTCAAGATGGTAACATGTGGCAGCGTGCATGTGTGCCGGCGTTTACTTTCTCAAGATGTGGAACAACTCGAAGTTACAAATGAGGTATTGAATAAGAAATACACAAGAGATGTAGTTGTGAGTGGTGTCTAGAAAAAAATAGAGGAAGGCAAAGGTTTCCTCTTTCCGTTCCATCACTTAGCCACCTTTTCATTTCAAGAAAATATCGAGCATGCCACACCATTAATCTTTCTATAAATGCAAAATACCATTATACTACATAGAAAACAATTGTTTTGATGAATTCTGTTTAGGTGCAATTTATTTCTACAGAAATATTAGGCAAATGGTTCAATAATAATATTTACGTGAGTGAAAATGTTACTCAATACTTGCATTCCTATTTAAACAAATCGGTACATTATATCTAGCGGTTTATGGCTCTGTAGTGTTCTTGTTTCTTCACTATTGTCTAATAGGTTAATAGCGAGATGATTTGGATGATTTTCCAGTCTTGTGTGGTATTTCTGCATCGCGGACGTTATTTCTTCTTTGATGGTCTTGATTTGAAGGTCGTATGGAGTACTTCGTTGCTGACATACCAGGGTGCGTTTGTTTCTGTTCGAAGATATTTCGACTGGAATCGTTGAAGAATTTCGATACTGGAGACACTGGCTGAGCCCCAAAGTTGAATACCGTAGGTCCATATGGGTTGTAGAATACTTTTATATATAAGTATTTTGTTTGACAATGGTAGAGTGTTTACCGATTAGTCATTGGTAGTATTTTAGTTTTTAATTCTACTTCTTTTCTTTTCTTTTTTGAATGGACCTTCCACGTTCATCTTTTATCCAAGTGAACACCACATGGGAAACAAATTCCCATGTTTAGATTTTAGGTCGTTGATTTAATGTGCCAACGAGAAAGCCACAGTTTTTTTTTTGTTTTTCAGTGGTTTCTAGTGCTTCTGATGTTGCTTTGCGATCTTCGTTGGATACTAGTACTGCCGTATCATCGACGACGGTGGCTGTTACATCACTGCTTGTTGTCGGTATATCATTAGTGAATATGAGATACAATATAGGTCCCAACACACTTCCTTGAGGGACTATGCTTCTATTGGTCGAAATGAGGGCAGGGCTGTTTTATATTTTACTTGGAATACTTGTTAAATAAGATTTGATAAAGGTGAAGACATGGGATGGAAAACAATGAAATGGAAAAAGTATATTCTTATGTGTAATGGGCAGATATGGAAGCGATTACTTCTGCTTTGATAAGATTATCATAAGACGTTCAAATTCGTGATAATCGAATCGTAATATTATTTGATAATATGTTATTTCTAGATGACTTAAGATGTTTTAATTGTGTAAATATCGAGTCACTGTACAAAAAACAAAAATTATATTAGATATTGCCTGATAATCCGGAAGAACGATAAGATACGACGGTCGCAATATGAGTTTTAAAGGATTTTAGACTACACAATAATCTCTGGCGGGATGAGATGCCAGAGGATAAAGAAACCGTGTTTGTATGTTTGGTTTGTTTTAAACTCCTGTTTGGCTTGGAGTTCTTCATGACTCCGGATCCATTAGCTCTTTTACAAGTAGATATTCTTTATTTGCCGAAGCAAGATTCTGCAATGCAGTAGAATAGACTGTATTTTTACGATTCCACGACCATAATGCTAATATCATTAAAGGACAACAATAACATTAATTTGATTAGCGTACATAAGTATTAAATGGGTCAGAAATGACAAATCTGCCTTCTGTTTACACTGCGATTGCTGTTATCACATGGAAGAAGACTGTAGCGTTTATTATTATAAATATTTCAAAGTAGGTTTTAACTATGATGTATCACAAATTTTTAAAACATAATATTTCTTGAATGCCATCCAAAAAGTATATTCTGTGTTTATCATGAAATCTCAGTTACGTAGCTATTCACCCGGAAAATTATCTTGCGTTCCCGATTACGGGTCCTAACTTCGTAGCTCTGCTGCATTGTGTTTCCCCTCTTTCTTCATAAAAGTCTCTTTTCCCAACCCCTTTTCTTTCCACTCCCTCTCCATTTACACTTATTTCTCCCCGTTTTCTTCCCCTTTTCTTTTTATTTCCTCTCTATTTCTCTCCCACCAATTATTTCTATATTCCTCTTCTCATTCCTCTTTGTTTATATACTCCTTCTCTCTCTTCATCTCTGTGTGTCTTGTGTGACAGCACCGTTTTACGCAGTCCCATGATGCACGGCCGCACGGCCCTGATAAGTAATGACAAGGAACAATGTATGAAAATTCCTGCCCATTGAAGTATCTAGAAACTGAAGTTACGTCTAACAGTCTAGGCACAGTCATCAGTAATTTTATAATTGAATATAATCCGTGTAACGTTTAGGGCAGTAAATATGTACTAAAACATTTTACGTTTTAATCGTTTAATGTAGTTTCATTTAAGTTCTCTAGTTGTTGCTGACAGTTGTTATTGCTCCTGCTGTTCCTTTATTTGATATTACTAATTGCTGTCCCCCCTTTTCTATAATTTCAAATGCATTAACAAACTGCGCATTATATAACATCTGGCAACATTATCGCCACCTAAATTGCGAGGTTTTTTGTTCGCACCTGTGCCATGGAATTTAATCTCCTAGCCTACATGTGCGTCCTCTTGTACGTGCATCGTAATGATGACGATGTGTCTCTTGCACTGCATTATGTTACCCATTCTATTGTTTGAATGCAACATTGCCACCACGAAAAATAGCAATTCAGTGAAAGATTGTAAGCCGAGACGAGCCGTTTTGTGATTCTCCATTGGAAAAAACGAGGTTGCGACTATAGGCTCTACGAGGGTAAATATATTGTTAGGAGACCTTGGCATCGCTCGGAATGAGAGCTTTGAGACTGCATCACCTTCAGGAGAACCACATATTCTCTGCGCACATTGTACTTGACCTTACGAAGCGAAGAACTCTAGGGCGATGCCCTATGATAGAGTGCATTGCCAACGGAATGACGTGCGGAACAGTAGGAGGCTAGGCGGTTTTCTGATATCACACTTGCTGGAATAGAGAAAGAAATGAAAGTAGAAAAAAATACTCATTTTCTTTCCAGAATTACATAAATTAATGTATTGAGTATTTTCGACCAATGTAGAAATACTGCTTGTCAATAGCCTTTAAGACCAATACCAGGACATGAACAGTTGGTCTAAGTCCTTTTGAAACGATGGAAATAATAGAAATAACCGTAATTAAAAATAAGTAGGTTAGTGTCAATCATAAAATATCTAGTATTTCCGAGAGGTTGATGCTAGCGCATTTGTGCTCTCCAACCTGGCAGTCGTAGATTAACGCAAAATATCAGAAAAGAAAGTCGTCACCTGCATCCCGACTGGAGATGGTATTCTCTTAGCAAATGAAATCCTCTATCCTTCGGTAGCGCCATAAATAATGGGAATCCTCTGAAGACCTGCCTGGATTAGGGCCACGGATTGGATTGAACGCAGAGTTTTTGCAAGTAACTTTCCTCTAACGGATTTAATACCTAATTCACAATAAAACGTAAAGATAAAACATTTTTCTGACACGTTGAACCATTCACACGACTCTATGTAAACAGCAATTTCAGCACTATTCCAAGTAGTTTGATATGTAGATTACTTTTATGTTTTGTGAACTGTCTGGGAGTGAAGTACAATTTAGTAGTGTTACAGTAACACATTACTTTCTCCCATTATTTCTAACTTTTGCAATTTTCGAAAATTCACAGAGTCCATCGAAATGAAGACTGCACATTTCTTTGCATTCACCAACATGAGAACTGCCCATTTTCTTAAACGTTTTAGACTATTCAACAACAAAATGTAATCAAAATCGATGGAGCCATTTTGAGGAAAAAATATTTAAACAAAAATACACGAGGAAAGTAAAATTGCCTATATTCCACGCAAAATTTCACGAAAAATATCCAATTTTCGAAAAAGAGTACCTTTTTTACCTTTCCGAACCTTTTTCTTCGAAGTTTGATTCTTGAAACATATTGACTGGTAGATAGATCCATTGTAAATTGAAAATTATGTAAAATTATTGTCACTACACTAGTAAAACTAAAGTAAAGAAATGGAAAAGATCAAGTGGCAAAAGTTTTTTTACAACGGAGTTATTTAATATAATATTATATATATATTATATATAATATTAATATATATAAGAATATATATATATTTGTAACAAATTTATAAAATAATTTTCAGAATAGTAAAGAAACGTGAATAGATCCAGCACAAGAAGAAGGGTAAAT
>JAHLJT010009419.1:99394685-99442806 GCA_031308135.1 Acheta domesticus
GCATGTTGTAGTTCTTCACGAGAATTTCCCATTTTTTTGGAAAAGAAAGAAGAGAAGCCCAAAATTATTTGTGGGTATAATACTATTCCCCTATAATTGTGTGACTATGGGACGTTCAATTTTCGGAAACTAATCGTTGTAGTTCAGTGTTGATAATAACTCAAATATTGGAATATCGAAAAAAGTGGGTGTGTTTTGATTAATGTTCTATTTTTTTTTCAGTTAGAACGGTGCTAGAGCCCAAAATTATTTGAGTTGTTAGCATATTAATAGGTAATAAATGGCAATTGCTAACGAAATTTTCCATTTGAATTAGTAAGTATTCGAGAGATCATTTTGTGAGGACATGAAAATTAATCGAAAGTATGTTGTAGTTCTCACGAGAAGATTCCATTTTTTGGAAATGACAGAGAGTAAGCCCAACATTGTATTTGTAGAGTACATAAACCATATTGCATTATTATGTGTTGTATGTCCCACGCTCCTTTCCAAAAAAAAGGAACCAAATTCTCCTTAGTAGCTTCTAGGTTGCATAACCACAGTAACTATTAATATGGTTGGAAAACGAATTAGACCAGTCTTTTTAGTCAAAAATTTAAAAATAATTTTTTTCTTTCCAATAGAACGGCTCTAGCCCCAAATTATTTGAAATTGTGATATTAATAGGTAATGTATAGAGCAATCGTTAATAAATTTCTCATTTAAATTAGTAAAGTATTTCCAAGCATTTTTTTTGGTTAGGAATGAAAAATTAGTAAAAAGGTATATTTCTAGTTCTCACGAGAATTTCCATTTTTTTTGGAAAAGAAAGAGAGAATCCCAATCATTTGTTAGTATATCTTTATTCCGTATCATGTGTTTGTATATGGCCTTCAATTTCCCGGAGCCAATCGTTGTAATTCAGTTGTTATAAGAACGCAATGTTGATATTCGAAAAAAAATTGGGTTGGTTTTGATGAATATTCCAAATTTTTTTCCAATAACCGGTGCTAGCCCAAAATTATTTGAATTGGCATCTTGATAGGTAATGCATGAACAATTGTGAATCAGTTCCTCATTTGAATTATTAAGTATTTCAGAAATAATTTTGTGAGGAATGAAAAATTATTTAAAGTTATACTGTATTTCTCACGAGAATTTTCCTTTTTGGAAAAGAAGAGAAGCCAAAATTATTTGTGGGTATAATCGTATTCCTTAATATTATTGTATGTCACACCGCCAACGCCATGAGCCATATTCTAGTACTTCCGGTTTTATAAGAACGGAAATGTCGAATATCGAAAAAAAATATGGACTGGTTTTGACTAATATCCTTTTTTTAATACACCTAATATAGCCCAAAATTATTTGAGATTTGAATATTATTACCTAATTTATGTGCAATTGTTAATAATTCTTTATTTGAATTGGTACAGAATTTTGGGGTTTACTTTTTCAGAAGTGGAAACGTGGTGAAATGTATATTGTAGTTCTCACCGAATTTTTCTTTTCTTGGAGAAGAAACCGCGAAGTTCAAAATGATTCATGAGTATAGCCGTATTCTCTATCATGGTTGTATATGGAACTTTATTGCCAGGAACGAAATCCTTGTAGTTCAGGTTTTTATAAGATCGCAAATATTGGATAGCAAAAACAAAGTTATTCTATTGATTATTATTCCTTTATTTTTCAATAAGACGTTTCTAGCCCGAAATTATTTGAGATTAGCAAATTGAGAAGCAATGTATGTGCAAATGTAAATAAATTCTCTTTTTGAATTAGTAAAGTATTTTGGAGTTTATTTGTGAGGAATGAGAATTGGTCAGAAGTATATTGTAGTTTCACGAGAATTTTCCATTTTTTTGGTAACAAAAGAGAGGAGCCTAAAATTTTTTCTGAGTACAGCCGTAATCTTTATCATGTATTTGAAACTGACATTATCAAACGCGAAATACCTGTAGTTAAGGTAACACAAATATTGAATATCGGAAAAAAGTTGGGACTGTTTTGATTAATATTCCTTTCATTTTCAATAAGAACGAATCTAGTCCAAAATTATTTGAAGTTGACATATTGATGGCCAATGTATGAGCAATTCTAAATAAATTCCTCTTCTGAATTAGTACAGTATTTTGGAGTTATTTAGTGATAAACCAAATATGATCAAAATTTATATAATAGTTTTTACACTAATTTTCCAATCTTTTAAAACAAAGTGAGTAGTCCAAAATTATTAGAGAGTACAGCCGTATTCCCTATTATGTGTTGTATATGACATTAAATTGCCCTGAACGAAATCCTTGTAGTTTAGGTTTTTATAACAACACAAATATTGAATTTTGCAGGAAAATAGGGTGTTTTGATTAATATTCAATTCTTTTCAAAAAGAATGCATATACCCCAAAATGATATACGTGTCGCGATTTTTTGCCATAATGTGCATGTTATTTGTAGAACATTGAATTGATTGAAGCGAAATACCTGTAGTTTAGTTTTGAAAAAAACCCAACAAATATTTGAGATCGGTATTTCGGACAGTTTTTTTTACTTTGCTTTTCTTTTTCATGAAAAACATGGCAATGCCCAAATTATTTCAAGATCGCATCTTATTTGTTGGTATGTGTTCAATTGTTAGTAAATTCCATATTTACATTTGTTAGTTAAGTTTGTTTTCTTTTTTTTTTTGACGAATGAAAGATTGAGAAAAAATGTAGTTTGCCTTTTATACTAGGCATTATTCTTTTCCATTTTTGGATTTCTCTAGTTATTGATTGTGATTTTAGGAATTGTAGATGTATAGGTAAATAACTATTTTATCTTTTAATTTCGTCGCTGCTTTTTGGAGAGAATTTTTCTTGTATGAAATATTTAATAAGTCCATATTGGATATTTACATAGGAATGAATTAAAGTAATTATTTCAAGGCTTGATATTGATCCTGTCCGAATAAATGGTAAAACTCTCAACAAATACATTTTTTCTTTTTTAATGTTGGAAATACACGTGTACGGTATAATTCCTCCCAGAATATATGTGAAGTTTCTCCGGATTTCCTAGTTTTGAGATAGTGAGATTCTAGCTTCTCCACTCCTCGTTTTGCTAAGTTGATTTCGGGGTGTTTTTTGATGACACTAAAGAACCCAAAATTATGGCCCCAAGATTTTTTGAGTTGAGTTGCTATTGGGATGGTTTTAAATATTTGTTATTGTACGTAGGGGTGAGTTTCGAAATTTTGAAAAGGAACAAAAATTTCGGCACGTTTACGACCACACAAAATATTTTCGAATTTTCAGTACGGGTGGGTGTTCAATTAACAACCCACAATTTTTAACCTTAATTTCGGTGATTGTAGGGTACCAAAATAATGTTTCTGGTGTCACTGAAGAGCCCAAAAATATCCCGAACTTATGGTGGGAGAAATTTTGAAATTTGAGAATTAGGAGTGATTTTGATTTTTTGTTTTCGTATTTAGGGTGTGTTTCGAAATTTTGAAAAAGTGGCCCCCAGAAGCCCAAAATTCACTTGTTTTGACCGTGCAAAAAAATTTGAATTTTAAGTAAGTGGGGGTGCTAGCTTTACCGGCTAAAATTGAAATCGGAATTTCAAGGTGTTGGGAAGTAGCCCAAATTTTAGAAGGGGGCTGAAATTAGCCCAAAATTAGCCCAAAATTATGGCGCAAGCATTTTTGAGTTTTGAGAAAGTGGGGGTGCTAGCTTTACCGACGTAGTGGCGCCTGCTATTACAAGCACACCGTCCAGACCTGGTCCCTGCCGAATACCGCCGTGTGTGTAAATAAATAAAACTGTGCCCGGAGGGGGCCGCCTCGGCCGCGGGCATCGTCTGGCGTAGGCCAATCCGCACCTAAAAACTCCCGCGCCACCACCCGGAGCCCCTCGATGCCCCTACACCCTGTCAAAGAAGGTGGTGCAGTGATGGAGCAGCTAAAATGTAAATAGTGTAAATAGTAATCAGTGCACAACAAGGACGTGACAGTGACACCTGTGCTTAGTGTCAGGTCATTTCAGGATAAGAGAATTTCAAAGATAAAAGCAATAAGGACGCGACAAAGTCGCTTATGAAGTAATCGTAATTAGATGTAGGTTGTTGAAGTGATGATAGTGTAAATAAAACAAAACAGGTGCGTCAGTTACAGAAGAGAGGAAAATCCTCAGACTATTATAAATAACGCAAGAGAGGTCAAAGCAATCTTGAACTCTCCAACCATCCAATATATACATGCTATGTAGTGCAAAACTACCACCATGTATAAAAATTGTTCTGTCGACAATAAACGCTACTTAAATACAGAGTAATATACGTAGTATAGGGAAAGTTATATAATGCTGCGGGGAAAATGGCGAATTTTCGCCAGCAAAAAATTAGTTGTCTGGTCGTGATGACGAAAAACTGGATAAATCCAGTTGCTAATTAAGATAAAAAATCCCTTAACACGTGGTGTAGCCAGAACCCGTTTTTTGTTGGTCCTTGATTCCCAAAAACCAACTGAAAGGAAAACGTCCATCCGTCCGTCCGTCAACACTGCTAGCACCTAAACCGTACGTATTTCTTCCAAAATGGATATTCCCCCGCAAGATCTGGTTTGAGTGAAAGCTTTGAGATTTGGAAAAAGATTCTATAAAATTTTGGGGTACTTTACATGAAGCTCCCCGGATGTTTTTAAACTTTTCTCAAAAACTGCTCCAAATTTTTCTTTAAATTTCTTGTAAGAACAGAGTAAAATGCACATATTATGGTGACATAGGTACGATGTTCACGGTAAACTCTAAATTTTCGAAAATTGCAAAATTTTGAATTTTATTCAGCGTCTTCCTCCAACTACAAAATTGCAGATGGAGATTTTTCCTTCAAATGTACTTTTTTCTTCATAGTGAGTTCTTCATAGTGAGTTGTGTTTATTCGCACGTAAGAACCAATGTTAATTGTTTCGCTTTGTACAGCCCTGAATTTTGGAATTTGAAGGTGGGGATAATTTTTTTCCAAGAGCCTAAAATTATTCTTAACTTTTAGGAGGGGTTTCAGATTTTTCCTAAGGTGTTTTGATTTTGTTGTTATTTCACCCGTAAGAACCAATGTTAATTGTTCCGCTTTGTACAGCCCTGAGTTTTGGAATTTGAAGGCGGGATTGATTTTTTTCCAAGAGCCTAAAATTATTCTTAACTTTTGGGAGGGGTTTCAGATTTTTCCTAAGGTGTTTTGATTTTGTTGTTATTTCACCCGTAAGAACCAATGTTAAATGTTTCGCTTTGTACAGCCCTGAATTTTGGAATTTGAAGGCTGGGATGATCTTTTTCCAAGAGCCTAAAATTATTCTTAACTTTTGGGAGGGGTTTCAGATTTTTCCTAAGGTTTTTTGATTTTGGTGTTATTTCACCCGTAAGAACCAATGTTAATTGTTTCGCTTTGTACAGCCCTGATTTTTGGAATTTGAAGGCGGGGTTGATTTTTTTCCAAGAGCCTAAAATTATTCTTAACTTTTGGGAGAAAGTTTCAGATTTTTCCTAAGGTTTTTTGATTTTGGTGTTATTTTCACCCGTAAGAACCAATGTTAATTGTTCCGCTTTGTACAGCCCTGAGTTTTGGAATTTGAAGGCGGGATTGATTTTTTTCCAAGAGCCTAAAATTATTCTTAACTTTTGGGAGGAGTTTCAGATTTTTCCTAAGGTTTTTTGATTTTGGTGTTATTTCACCCGTAAGAACCAATGTTAATTGTTTCGCTTTGTACAGCCCTGATTTTAGAATTTGAAGGCTGGAACGATTTTTTTCCAAGAGCCTAAAATTATTCTTAACTTTTGGGAGGGGTTTCAGATTTTTCCTTAGGTGTTTTGATTTTGTTGTTATTTCACCCGTAAGAACCAATGTTAAATGTTTCGCTTTGTACAGCCCTGAATTTTGGAATTTGAAGGCTGGGATGATCTTTTTCCAAGAGCCTAAAATTATTCTTAACTTTTGGGAGGGGTTTCAGATTTTTCCTAAGGTTTTTTGATTTTGGTGTTATTTCACCCGTAAGAACCAATGTTAATTGTTCCGCTTTGTACAGCCCTGAGTTTTGGAATTTGAAGGCGGGATTGATTTTTTTCCAAGAGCCTAAAATTATTCTTAACTTTTGGGAGGAGTTTCAGATTTTTCCTAAGGTTTTTTGATTTTGGTGTTATTTCACCCGTAAGAACCAATGTTAATTGTTTCGCTTTGTACAGCCCTGATTTTTAGAATTTGAAGGCTGGAATGATTTTTTTCCAAGAGCCTAAAATTATTCTTAACTTTTGGGAGGGGTTTCAGATTTTTCCTAAGGTGTTTTGATTTTGTTGTTATTTCACCCGTAAGAACCAATGTTAAATGTTTCGCTTTGTACAGCCCTGAATTTTGGAATTTGAAGGCTGGGATGATCTTTTTCCAAGAGCCTAAAATTATTCTTAACTTTTGGGAGGGGTTTCAGATTTTTCCTAAGGTTTTTTGATTTTGGTGTTATTTCACCCGTAAGAACCAATGTTAATTGTTTCGCTTTGTACAGCCCTGATTTTTGGAATTTGAAGGCGGGGTTGATTTTTTTCCAAGAGCCTAAAATTATTCTTAACTTTTGGGAGAAGTTTCAGATTTTTCCTAAGGTTTTTTGATTTTGGTGTTATTTCACCCGTAAGAACCAATGTTAATTGTTCCGCTTTGTACAGCCCTGAGTTTTGGAATTTGAAGGCGGGATTGATTTTTTTCCAAGAGCCTAAAATTATTCTTAACTTTTGGGAGGAGTTTCAGATTTTTCCTAAGGTTTTTTGATTTTGGTGTTATTTCACCCGTAAGAACCAATGTTAATTGTTTCGCTTTGTACAGCCCTGATTTTTGGAATTTGAAGGCGGGGTTGATTTTTTTCCAAGAGCCTAAAATTATTCTTAACTTTTGGGAGAAGTTTCAGATTTTTCCTAAGGTTTTTTGATTTTGGTGTTATTTCACCCGTAAGAACCAATGTTAATTGTTCCGCTTTGTACAGCCCTGAGTTTTGGAATTTGAAGGCGGGATTGATTTTTTTCCAAGAGCCTAAAATTATTCTTAACTTTTGGGAGGAGTTTCAGATTTTTCCTAAGGTTTTTTGATTTTGGTGTTATTTCACCCGTAAGAACCAATGTTAATTGTTTCGCTTTGTACAGCCCTGATTTTTAGAATTTGAAGGCTGGAATGATTTTTTTTCCAAGAGCCTAAAATTATTCTTAACTTTTGGGAGGGGTTTCAGATTTTTCCTAAGGTGTTTTGATTTTGTTGTTATTTCACCCGTAAGAACCAATGTTAAATGTTTCGCTTTGTACAGCCCTGAATTTTGGAATTTGAAGGCTGGGATGATCTTTTTCCAAGAGCCTAAAATTATTCTTAACTTTTGGGAGGGGTTTCAGATTTTTCCTAAGGTTTTTTGATTTTGGTGTTATTTCACCCGTAAGAACCAATGTTAATTGTTTCGCTTTGTACAGCCCTGATTTTTGGAATTTGAAGGCGGGGTTGATTTTTTTCCAAGAGCCTAAAATTATTCTTAACTTTTGGGAGAAGTTTCAGATTTTTCCTAAGGTTTTTTGATTTTGGTGTTATTTCACCCGTAAGAACCAATGTTAATTGTTCCGCTTTGTACAGCCCTGAGTTTTGGAATTTGAAGGCGGGATTGATTTTTTTCCAAGAGCCTAAAATTATTCTTAACTTTTGGGAGGAGTTTCAGATTTTTCCTAAGGTTTTTTGATTTTGGTGTTATTTCACCCGTAAGAACCAATGTTAATTGTTTCGCTTTGTACAGCCCTGATTTTTAGAATTTGAAGGCTGGAATGATTTTTTTCCAAGAGCCTAAAATTATTCTTAACTTTTGGGAGGGGTTTCAGATTTTTCCTAAGGTGTTTTGATTTTGTTGTTATTTCACCCGTAAGAACCAATGTTAAATGTTTCGCTTTGTACAGCCCTGAATTTTGGAATTTGAAGGCTGGGATGATCTTTTTCCAAGAGCCTAAAATTATTCTTAACTTTTGGGAGGGGTTTCAGATTTTTCCTAAGGTTTTTTGATTTTGGTGTTATTTCACCCGTAAGAACCAATGTTAATTGTTTCGCTTTGTACAGCCCTGATTTTTGGAATTTGAAGGCGGGGTTGATTTTTTTCCAAGAGCCTAAAATTATTCTTAACTTTTGGGAGAAGTTTCAGATTTTTCCTAAGGTTTTTTGATTTTGGTGTTATTTCACCCGTAAGAACCAATGTTAATTGTTCCGCTTTGTACAGCCCTGAGTTTTGGAATTTGAAGGCGGGGTTGATTTTTTTCCAAGAGCCTAAAATTATTCTTAACTTTTGGGAGGAGTTTCAGATTTTTCCTAAGGTTTTTTGATTTTGGTGTTATTTCACCCGTAAGAACCAATGTTAATTGTTTCGCTTTGTACAGCCCTGATTTTTAGAATTTGAAGGCTGGAATGATTTTTTCCAAGAGCCTAAAATTATTCTTAACTTTTGGGAGGGGTTTCAGATTTTTCCTAAGGTGTTTTGATTTTGTTGTTATTTCACCCGTAAGAACCAATGTTAAATGTTTCGCTTTGTACAGCCCTGAATTTTGGAATTTGAAGGCTGGGATGATCTTTTTCCAAGAGCCTAAAATTATTCTTAACTTTTGGGAGGGGTTTCAGATTTTTCCTAAGGTTTTTTGATTTTGGTGTTATTTCACCCGTAAGAACCAATGTTAATTGTTTCGCTTTGTACAGCCCTGATTTTTGGAATTTGAAGGCGGGGTTGATTTTTTTCCAAGAGCCTAAAATTATTCTTAACTTTTGGGAGAAGTTTCAGATTTTTCCTAAGGTTTTTTTGATTTTGGTGTTATTTCACCCGTAAGAACCAATGTTAATTGTTCCGCTTTGTACAGCCCTGAGTTTTGGAATTTGAAGGCGGGATTGATTTTTTTTCCAAGAGCCTAAAATTATTCTTAACTTTTGGGAGGAGTTTCAGATTTTTCCTAAGGTTTTTTGATTTTGGTGTTATTTCACCCGTAAGAACCAATGTTAATTGTTTCGCTTTGTACAGCCCTGATTTTTAGAATTTGAAGGCTGGAATGATTTTTTTCCAAGAGCCTAAAATTATTCTTAACTTTTGGGAGGGGTTTCAGATTTTTCCTAAGGTTTTTTGATTTTGGTGTTATTTCACCCGTAAGAACCAATGTTAATTGTTTCACTTTGTACAGCCCTGATTTTTAGAATTTGAAGGCGGGATTGATTTTTTTCCAAGAGCCTAAAATTATTCTTAACTTTTGGGAGGGGTTTCAGATTTTTCCTAAGGTTTTTTTGATTTTGGTATTATTTCACCCGTAAGAACCAATGTTAATTGTTTCGCTTTGTACAGCCCTGATTTTTGGAATTTGAAGGCGGGGATAATTTTTTTCCAAGAGCCTAAAATTATTCTTAAATTTTGGGATGGGTTTCAGATTTTACAATTGATTTTGAGTTAGATTCTGGGTGGGCGCTGCTAGCTTTAGACTAAAGCTAGCAGCGCCCACGATTTTCGGAAATCCAGAGGAGCCTAAAATTCGGGAATAGAGCATTTAATTAGCCTAAAATTAGCCTAAAATTTTGGATATAGTTTGGTTGAGATTGGTTTCTGGGCGCTGCTAGCTTTAGATGGCTCTCTTGTGACGGGCGCGCGCCGCGCTGTCCGCCGACCCGACGACACCGGAATTTTTAGTATTCGTGGAACGCGGGGCAATAAACACAACGGGAAAGGTTATGGGGTTGAATTAATGAAGATAAATGATATATAATACAAATAATGATCAATAATATGAAAAATATTAGCTTTGATCAGTGGTGCCACAAAAAATTGTCATTCTGAGGCTTCGGGGTGCAGAGCACCCACAGAATAATTAGCTGTCATTCACGCTGAAATTAACCTGCATTTTTATTTCTTGTATTTGTGCTTAAATTATAGTTTTTTTGCTTCACAAAATTAAATCTATTCCTGTGAATAGGCTATTGGCTTCTCAGGAAGGGGGCCGATGCCTCATGAGCCTCTACTTTGGATGCACAATTGCGTTTGATTTCTGATCAGTTCGGTTTCCCAACACAGCAGGGAATTTATAACTGGCCGCTGGGTCTGGGTTGCCGTCGCCTGTTGAAGATGTTGATGATCAATGAGGAATAGGCCACGTGATCTTCGTGTTTGGAATTCTAATAGAATTGTGATTATTCCCTATGTTTTCGTCTAATGAATGATTACACGTAACAGTACATCTAAAACGTAATAGGAAGGTCCAACAAGATTATCTATTTTCATTTTTGCTTATCTTGTAGCTACAATGAACGAAAATGAGCGTTTAAAAAGTTATGAAATTATATAGCACAAAAGTTAAAACTAATACAATACTAAAAGCAATTAGATTATTCATGTATTCATTGTAAATCATTAGAAAACGCAAACACATAAATTGTTTCTTCGAAACAGTGGGCTGGAAAACACTTGGGTCTAATAGACCCAGAGTAACATCGGTGAAACAACTGAAAAGGCTAGCAGTGGAAGGTTAATAATAAAAATATTTTGGTAATGATAAAAATTGTTATTAAATAATATCAGAGAGATCCTCGATGAAAAAGTGAAGGACGACGGAAATTACCACTGGAACTAAAAATCCCTTTATTTCGGAAGTGCGTTACAGAACCCGTATGATTTTGAAAAAAAAATCCTTAAAAGTATGTGGAATGTTATTAAAGGCACACCAAGACGAAAATATTTGCATTAGAAGACTACACAAGGCAAAGCAGTGAGATGTGGAGCGAAAGAAAGTCGAACTGCGCCGGAGCAGGAAGATGTGGCTTGCGGGAAGTACAGAGCGCCATTCACGATGCGCCCCACCCGATTCCCGCCCTACCCCTTCTCCTGCTGCCCCGTTCTGCTCCATTCATCACCGTCTCGAGCAACTCCACACTCCGCCAACCCCCCCCCACCCCACTCCCATTACACTCCGGATCCCACTTCGTACCCACTCGCGCCCTCGCTCCCTACCTCATTTCTCGCCCTCTCCTCGTTTCTCCGCTCCCAGCTACTTCATAGTCCACCCTTTGTAGATCCGCCCCCTGCTAACACTGCCCGTCCCTTCCCCGCCTCGCCTCTTGCGTACCCCATCCGGTTTCCGCCACGTCCGTAACTCGTCCCCGCCCTTTCCTGTCCCGACCCCGCTACCGTTCCGTCCCCGTCCTTTCCCGTCCCACCTCCGTCCCTCCCCCGTCCCGCACCCACCCCGTCTCCATCCCCTCTCCGTCCTCTCCCAGCCCCCGTCTTGCTTCCAACCCGTCCCCTTCCTCGTCCCTATCTCCATCCTCTCCCCATCCCTTCCTCACCCCTATCTCCATCCCCTCCCCGTCCCCATCCCCGTCCACGCCCTCTCCCCGCCCCATCCCCTCCCCGTCCCCTCCCTGCCCCTCCCCTACCCTTCCCCATCCCCTTTCCGTCCCTTTCCCGTCTCCGCTCGTCCCACCCCATCTCCATTCCGACCCCGCCACGTCCTTGCCCCGTCCCTGCTCCGCCCCCGCCCCTTCCTCTTGCTCCTACTACCACTGCCACCATCTCCGTCTTCCTACCCGTCCCCATCCCTGTTCCCGTCCGCCTGAGTCTCCCCCGCGCCACGCCTCTTCGGGCCGCGCCCCCGCGCCTATCTTATCGCGCAGCGAGTGGGGCGGGGCGGGGCGTCCGGGCGGAGGTGTGTCTCCAGGAGGCCTTGCGCAACATCGCCTCGCCTGACGCCACGCCGCAGCGCGCATCAAATATCACTGACGCGACACCGAGGCTCCGGGACACCTGCGTCGGCGCCAGCCTCAGCAGCGAACCCGCGGCGCTTCCATTCAGCAGTGCAGCACTCCATTCAAGGCATCAGGCCGTTCAGAGAACTGTCCGCTGTCCTTGGTGGTGAAGAAAATAGAATATCGAATTCTGTTTTGGTTTCAATCAGGTTTTTGTATACGACAACGTTTCGTTTTCGGTTTTGAAACCGTTTTTCCGTCATTTCGATTAAAGACGAATGATCAGAGCCGGCGCTAGGCGTGGGCAGACCGGGCGATCACCCGGGGCCCCGACGTCAGGGGGCCCGATTTTGTGGCTGATGGGGAAAAAATTAACAAAAAATTGAAAAAGAAATTAATCTCGAGAAAATCGTTATCGGTATTTTATAAGTTGTGGTACAGTAGTCTAATAAAATTTTTAATTAAATTTTTACCTTAAATAGTTAATCATAATCATTACTTATAAAGGAGGACTCTCTGAAAAGAAAAAAACAACAGACAATTCTCAAAACTTTATACAACAATGCAGTCATTGAAAGCTTTTAAGCCTTCAAATTTTCCCCTCTTAATTTAACTAAGATATTTTAATACACATTTCTGTAAAATTACTTACATTATACAGACATTGACCATGTTTCTTTATTGACGTTTAGGACTCAATATCCCGAATTGTAGATGGAGGGGACTACGTTTTAGTATCGCCCTGAGCCACAAGTGTCAAGCTCCGGCACAGCGAATGATGTAACTGATTTAGTTCTCAACCCAATGGATCTTCAGTAACGATATGTTCACAAACATCAGAATACGTGCTTCGTGTGAATCGGATTTGAGAAAAAAAGTTACTATTTATATTTGTTTATTTGTAACGCCGGTCATCGTAAAACTAAAAGCAATTCATTTAAATTGAGAAAGGGAACCCCGTCTAAATAAATGTTACACTATGAACGTAATATACACTATGCGGTAACTTAGCATAACGAATTGTTCAAAATTATGATGAACTTTTCAAAATCGTATCGGTTTAATTCGGTTCTGGTTCCAGAAAGGTATATTTTGTATCATAATTTTAGAAATGAAAATAGTTTCTGATTGGAATTACGCGCTGCGGAGTACAAATACCCTCTGAAAGTATCCAAAAAAGGTCTCATTTTATATATTATTGCCGAAGAAATTTATCTCCATTTCAAGGACCGCTCTAAAACCGGGTTTGAAGAGACGAGGTCTCTTTTCTTAGTTACTCAAGATGGTAACATGTGGCAGCGTGCATGTGTGCCCGGCGTTTACTTTCTCAAGATGTGGAACAACTCGAAGTTACAAATGAGGTATTGAATAAGAAATACACAAGAGATGTAGTTGTGAGTGGTGTCTAGAAAAAAATAGAGGAAGGCAAAGGTTTCCTCTTTCCGTTCCATCACTTAGCCACCTTTTCATTTCAAGAAAATATCGAGCATGCCACACCATTAATCTTTCTATAAATGCAAAATACCATTATACTACATAGAAAACAATTGTTTTGATGAATTCTGTTTAGGTGCAATTTATTTCTACAGAAATATTAGGCAAATGGTTCAATAATAATATTTACGTGAGTGAAAATGTTACTCAATACTTGCATTCCTATTTAAACAAATCGGTACATTATATCTAGCGGTTTATGGCTCTGTAGTGTTCTTGTTTCTTCACTATTGTCTAATAGGTTAATAGCGAGATGATTTGGATGATTTTCCAGTCTTGTGTGGTATTTCTGCATCGCGGACGTTATTTCTTCTTTGATGGTCTTGATTTGAAGGTCGTATGGAGTACTTCGTTGCTGACATACCAGGGTGCGTTTGTTTCTGTTCGAAGATATTTCGACTGGAATCGTTGAAGAATTTCGATACTGGAGACACTGGCTGAGCCCCAAAGTTGAATACCGTAGGTCCATATGGGTTGTAGAATACTTTTATATATAAGTATTTTGTTTGACAATGGTAGAGTGTTTACCGATTAGTCATTGGTAGTATTTTAGTTTTTAATTCTACTTCTTTTCTTTTCTTTTTTGAATGGACCTTCCACGTTAATCTTTTATCCAAGTGAACACCACATGGGAAACAAATTCCCATGTTTAGATTTTAGGTCGTTGATTTTAATGTGCCAACGAGAAAGCCACAGTTTTTTCTTTTGTTTTTCAGTGGTTTCTAGTGCTTCTGATGTTGCTTTGCGATCTTCGTTGGATACTAGTACTGCCGTATCATCGACGACGGTGGCTGTTACATCACTGCTTGTTGTCGGTATATCATTAGTGAATATGAGATACAATATAGGTCCCAACACACTTCCTTGAGGGACTATGCTTCTATTGGTCGAAATGAGGGCAGGGCTGTTTTATATTTTACTTGGAATACTTGTTAAATAAGATTTGATAAAGGTGAAGACATGGGATGGAAAACAATGAAATGGAAAAAGTATTTCTTATGTGTAATGGGCAGATATGGAAGCGATTACTTCTGCCTTTGATAAGATTATCATAAGACGTTCAAATTCGTGATAATCGAATCGTAATATTATTTGATAATATGTTATTTCTAGATGACTTAAGATGTTTTAATTGTGTAAATATCGAGTCACTGTACAAAAAACAAAAATTATATTAGATATTTGCCTGATAATCCGGAAGAACGATAAGATACGACGGTCGCAATATGAGTTGTAAAGGATTTTAGACTACACAATAATCTCTGGCGGGATGAGATGCCAGAGGATAAAGAAACCGTGTTTGTATGTTTGTGTTTGTTTAAACTCCTGTTTGGCTTGGAGTTCTTCATGACTCCGGATCCATTAGCTCTTTTACAAGTAGATATTCTTTATTTGCCGAAGCAAGATTCTGCAATGCAGTAGAATAGACTGTATTTTTACGATTCCACGACCATAATGCTAATATCATTAAAGGACTACAATAACATTAATTTGATTAGCGTACATAAGTATTAAATGGGTTCAGAAATGACAAATCTGCCTTCTGTTTACACTGCGATTGCTGTTATCACATGGAAGAAGACTGTAGCTTTTATTATTATAAATATTTCAAAGTAGGTTTTAACTATGATGTATCACAAATTTTTAAAACATAATATTTCTTGAATGCCATCCAAAAAGTATATTCTGTGTTTATCATGAAATCTCAGTTACGTAGCTATTCATCCGGAAAATTATCTTGCGTTCCCGATTACGGGTCCTAACTTCGTAGCTCTGCTGCATTGTGTTTCCCCTCTTTCTTCATAAAAGTCTCTTTTCCCAACCCCTTTTCTTTCCACTCCCTCTCCATTTACACTTATTTCTCCCCGTTTTCTTCCCCTTTTCTTCCCCTTTTCTTTTTATTTCCTCTCTATTTCTCTCCCACCAATTATTTCTATATTCCTCTTCTCATTCCCTCTTTGTTTATATACTCCTTCTCTCTCTTCATCTCTGTGTGTCTTGTGTGATAGCACCGTTTACGCAGTCCCATGATGCACGGCCGCACGGCCCTGATAAGTAATGACAAGGAACAATGTATGAAAATTCCTGCCCATTGAAGTATCTAGAAACTGAAGTTACGTCTAACAGTCTAGGCACAGTCATCAGTAATTTTATAATTGAATATAATCCGTAGTAACGTTTAGGGCAGTAAATATGTACTAAAACATTTTACGTTTTAATCGTTTTAATGTAGTTTCATTTAAGTTCTCTAGTTGTTGCTGACAGTTGTTATTGCTCCTGCTGTTCCTTTATTTGATATTACTAATTGCTGTCCCCCCTTTTCTATAATTTCAAATGCATTAACAAACTGCGCATTATATAACATCTGGCAACATTATCGCCACCTAAATTGCGAGGTTTTTTGTTCGCACCTGTGCCATGGAATTTAATCTCCTAGCCTACATGTGCGTCCTCTTGTACGTGCATCGTAATGATGACGATGTGTCTCTTGCACTGCATTATGTTACCCATTCATATTGTTTGAATGCAACATTGCCACCACGAAAAATAGCAATTCAGTGAAAGATTGTAAGCCGAGACGAGCCATTTTGTGATTCTCCATTGGAAAAAACGAGGTTGCGACTATATGCTCTAAGAGGGTAAATATATTGTTAGGAGACCTTGGCATCGCTCGGAATGAGAGGCTTTGAGACTGCATCACCTTCAGGAGAACCACATATTCTCTGCGCACATTGTACTTGACCTTACGAAGCGAAGAACTCTAGGGCGATACCCTATGATAGAGTGCATTGCCAACGGAATGACGTGCGGAACAGTAGGAGGCTAGGCGGTTTTCTGATATCACACTTGCTGGAATAGAGAAAGAAATGAAAGTAGAAAAAATACTCATTTTTCTTTCCAGAATTACATAAATTAATGTATCGAGTATTTTCGACCATGTAGAAATACTGCTTGTCAATAGCCTTTAAGACCAATACCAGGACATGAACAGTTGGTCTTAAGTCTTTTGAAACGATGGAAATAATAGAAATAACCGTAATTAAAAATAAGTAGGTTAGTGTCAATCATAAAATATCTAGTATTTCCGGAGAGGTTGATGCTAGCGCATTTGTTGCTCTCCAACCTGGCAGTCGTAGATTAACGCAAAATATTCAGAAAAGAAAGTTCGTCACCTGCATCCCGACTGGAGATGGTATTCCGTCTTAGCAAATGAAATCCTCTATCCTTCGGTAGCGCCATAAAATAATGGGAATCCTCTGAAGACCTGCCTGGATTAGTGGCCACGGATTGGATTGAACGCAGAGTTTTTGCAAGTAACTTTCTCTAACGGATTTAATACCTAATTCACAATGAAACGTAAAGATAAACATTTTCTGACACGTTGAACCATTCACACGACTCTATGTAAACAGCAATTTCAGCACTATTCCAAGTAGTTTGATATGTAGATTATCTTTTATGTTTTGTGAACTGTCTGGGAGTGAAGTACAATCTAGTAGTGTTACAGTAACACATACTTTCTCCCATTATTTCTAACTTTTGCAATTTTCGAAAATTCACAGAGTCCATCGAAATGAAGACCTGCACCATTTCTTTGCATTCACCAACATGAGAACTGCACCATTTTCTTAAACGTTTTTCAGACTATTCAACAACAAAATGTAATCAAAATCGATGGAGCCATTTTGAGAAAAAAATATTTAAACAAAATACACGAGAAAGTAAAAATTGCCTATATTCCACGCAAAATTTCACGAAAAATATCCAAATTTTCGAAAAAGAGTACCTTTTTTTACCTTTTCCGAACCTTTTTCTTCGAAGTTTGAGTTCTTGAATACATATTGACTGGTAGATAGAGACATTGTAAATTTAAAATTATGTAAAATTATTGTTCACTACACTATTAAAACTAAAGTAAAGAAATGGAAAAGGATCAAGTGGCAAAAGTTTTTTTTACAACGGAGTTATCTTATATATAATATATATATATATATATATATATATATATATATATATATATATATATTTGTAACAAATTTATAAAATAATTTCAGAATAGTAAGAAAATGTGAATAGTCCAGCACAAGAAGAAGGGTAAATCATTTTCTTTCAAGAATATGGGTCTGAGACCGAAAGTATTGTGTCTCTTATGTGACTGAATTATTGGTTCTTTTTATTATTTCATGTAAGTTGCCCTCCCAACCGATGCTTTCTACGTCAATGATAGTACTTAAATATCAGAACATAAGTTCAGATGCGATTCTCGGTTCCTTCTTCAGATAAATATTCTCAAATTGATATCATATATCTACATTTTTTCGTTTGCTTAAGACATTAATTTTATACAATCTTCAAAAGCTCACGTTTCATTGAATTATTTCTTAGACTAACCTCTACGGAACGTATCCTTTTTTGTCAGCATACAGATATTTTGCTGGTCACATATTCTGTCCCAGCAGTTTTGAACGTGTTTCGTCCCATTCATTCATTTCCAAATCATCGTGCCCTCCTTTTTTAAAAAAAACTGATTCTATGGGTAAAGTATGCGGATAAATAACTGTAACTAGACTCCATAATTATAACTATACCTCTGGAGAAACATGCATGAACAGGTGTTACAAAAACTTACTAGAGCAGCTACTCGAAGGAAGATCCACGCCCTACTTAACCTATTTGTAGGGTAAGAGCTGTGTCGATAAGTGAACTAAGTTTTTGCTCGCTTAACAACTACTATATATGCAATTACTCATAGTGCTTTGGTGGGAGCGATGAATTATGTCGTGTAGAATCAATGCCAGTTTTGGAAACAATGATGGCTAACCAGTTTGTAAGATTATCACTTTAATTTTAAACATTTGTTTACGAATGGATCTCTAAAATATTAAAAGGCTGAGGTTTCATCCCATTCATAGGAAGGAAGCATTAACATTCGTACGTAGGTTACTACTTTAGTCAAGTATCGTGATATGTCAAAACTGGTCCGTCTCGTATCTCCAGGAGCAGTTTGCAAGTGAGCGGCAGTATCTATAATAGCACAGAACTCACCGCCCTACAATCTTCCACGAGATACCACGGAGGGGCTTGGCTCCTGTGTCTATCGGTCGATGATGTTTTTCTATAAGAGCTATAGGATGACGAATTCACTATCTGCTATCTGCATCCGTTTATCATCTGGCGACTTTTCTAATATGGAAAATTACTCAGTAATTTCCAGTAGACGCTGATAAGAAAAACGTACGTAATCCATCTAATTTCAGAACATCTACACTTTGTGTGATATTGTTTGAAATGTGCTATTGAGAGCAAACATCTACCTATTAAAGTCCTAAGAAATAATCAGTGTAATTTGAAGACGAATTTTAACTGAGGACGAGTTATGAAAAGAATGGCAGACATTACACATTACAGAATTATCATAGTATTATTCTACAGAAAACTTTTTTGTTCAGAATAATTAATCACTTTCGTCATTATTGCGATATTTTTAAAATTAATAATATTAATTCATTGTCAGCACGAAAATATGTGGAACGCGAAAATATGTGGAACGTTGTAACGTTTGAAAAGGACTAATTAACTGCGAAAAAGAAATGTGAATAGGGAAAAGCAAAATTATTAATTAACGAAATGGTTACAAAATAATGATAAAAATAATAAAATGTAAAACGAAAAGAAAGAATACAATTAAAATGTGTAAGCTCCGATTCTATTCAGTTTTCGCGTCGAATTTACCAAAACGCGTCGTTAGTCAATTTATAAGTGTCATACGATTTTGAACCCTTATAATAATCCTAACTACACATCCGAAAGTGCGCCCCTTCAATTCTCTCTATATTAATTGCTTTTCGACCGCCTTTTTACATTAATTTTATGTTATTGATATGTATTAATATGCCATCCTACGTATTTAGTCGGAATTTTTAAGTGTGACGAATGTTGTATAGCATTATCAATATACGTTTTACATCAAAAGTTTCTTAGAAATTTTTGAATGCAAGCAATCAAATTTCATGTTGTAAAATAATGTACTGAAATTCCCATTTACAGTGATGTATTAGACTTCTGGGAAGCCAGAAATGTTCATTTTTTCTTTCCGGGAAGCAGTTTTGTGCACAATGCAAGTTGATCTATACGCTTCGCCACCCACGTCCAAACTGAGGATTCTTCGAGAGTGCAATTATAAGCATTCGTTGTTGAGGCAGTTCACCGTTCAATTGAACCATTAAATTAAACAGAAGTTTCTGGAGATAATTAACGATGTACGCTGAAATGTATTTTATTAACAAAACAGTACATCAAACACCCAGAAACGATGTAGATGGCTGACAAAAGGAAACGCGGAGAAGATTATTTAGGAAAGAATATTTCATTTTTACGACAAACGTTATGACAAAATAATTTATTAGTTCGAATGTGAGAGGAAACGTTCTGACGAAAAAAGGAAGAGGACGACATAGAAAGACCGATCTGGTGAATACTGTGAGTGCGATGGAGCTCTGTGTAATGAAAAAATGAAGAGAGTAGGCAGAGGCGTATCGAGAAAATATTTTAGCAAACAAATATTTTTGAAACAAAAAAATGCTAGTAGAAATTAAGAAACGTATGTTCATAATTGACATATTCCTTTAGTCTGATGCGATCAATATGTGGTAATTTTTATGAATGAAATGACAAAACGTTTTGGCGTGAAAAGGGATGATATAGCACCCGTGATACCCCCTTGTATCCACCACTGAGAGTAGCAAACAACTTGTTGTAGCGACAAGACTAAACCTACGAATCTATTGGTTTATTGATTGGTGACATTTAATTTTTAATCCTGAAGGATCCCAAATATTGTAATTGTTTATTGTAAACATATGCGTGTATATCCTAAAACAAGAAGGGAGGCCAATCGTATTTCTGGACTCCATTTGCCATTTAACTTTGTGTATACATACTAGTAAATTAATTAAACCTACCAGAAGACTAAAATTAACTTTAATAACACAATAAATAAATACGAAATTTTATTGGATGTTATGCTGATCATTGCATTAATTCATTGATTTTATGTTAAACATTTAACTTTTTGCCATGTTTTGCCATTTGTCCAAATGTCGTACAACAATTTTCCGAATTGTGAGATTAAAATCAGAGATTGAAATTAAGGAAATAACGTATTTTATTCCGTAAGGATACGGAATCCTTTTTAAGAATTTCTCATTATAGTACGGCACACTTGCCTCCTGTACGCACGCATATGACTACACTATACGCTGCCTTTTTTCCCCAACTGGCATTTACTGAAGAACACTTTTAATAGTAAAGAGATTTTTTTCTGCAGCCAGCTCAAAAGGTGCCAATTTCATCGCCTGGACCACCACAACACGCACCACTTATGCGTGAATGAACGCGAATGAGCTCTCTTCGCTCCGATCCCAGGAGGCGCCTGGCTGCACTGGATGTGGGTCGCGATAGCCGCACTTGAGCGAGGCCGGGCCGAGCCTCACTCTAGGCGTCTCCCCGCCATGTTCTTGCCCGCCCCCAAAACGGCTCTCGCCTAGCATCTGCCGCCCGGGCACAGCGCCCCGCCCCACACCAGCCCACAGCACGCCCGCCCGCCCGGCCAGTGCTGCTACCTGCACTCACCAAACGAGACTTGTACGAAAGCCTTCGTGTTACTTGTAAAGGTTAACAACCTCGTAAAGACTTCTCCTCGCTTTATCCCCCCGGTTCCTCTCTTTCCCACCGCTACTTCTGAACAATGGGATTCGCTAGCGAGAGATTGGATTCGGGAGCGGGGCGGGGCGGGGCAGGGAGGGGGCGGGGAGGGGGCGGGGCGGGGGAGAGGGGCCAACGCAGAGCGACGGCTCGTCCGCTGGCGCGAGAGAGATGGCGTCGCTTGAAAAGAGGTTTTATGTCTTTCTGGCGCAGACACGTACATATAGCGAGGGGGGGAGCGGGAGGGGGCTCGCCTTGCGCCTGCTCTCCCCTCTCCCTTTCCTATCCCCGCCCCTCCCCGCCCCGCCCCGCCACGCAGCCACGGACGGAGAGAGAGAGAGACAGAGAGAAAGAGTAAGCAAATTTTTGGCGAGCGGAGAGCAAGAGTAGCGGAGCGCGCCAACCCGCGAAAGAGAGAAAGAGAGAGAAATAGAGTGAGAGCGTGGCGCGGGAAGGGAGAAGAGGGGGGTACCCACGCCGCAGCCGCCTCCCCTCCCCTCCTGTCCTCTCCTGTCCTCCCCGCCCCGCGCCGCCCGCTATGTGCCATACACCCGCTCCAAGTCGATTCGTTTATGGCGTACACGTCTGCACGGGCGAGGGAGCTGTAGCAAAGAACTTCCACCTGCGGGCGGGCGGGCGAGCCAGCCCGCGCTCGCTCCCGCGCCCGCGCCCTAGGCTCCCTTTGTAGAGGGAGGGCGCAGTTCCCTTCCAACTATTGATCTGCTAATGTAACGTTTCTTAAATTGTAGGGCGCGGTCTAGATAAGACGGCGGCAGGCGGAGGGAGCGCGAGCGCCGAGCCGCCGACGGGCGACACGAAAGCGGCCCCGCGACGCCGGCCCCCTCCCCGCCCCGCCCCCTTCCCCTCCCCCCATTTACATATTCGGCGCGGGCGGGAGAAAAAGTCGCGCACGCACCGCGAGAAATCCGCACCTCCCAATTTGCGGAAGGATCAAATAGGTCAATACGGTAGCCTCGCGGAGGAATGAAGCCGAGACTTCTTCTTTTGCCTGTTTCCCGTTACTATGGTGTCGGCGATGATGTGTGCGGGCTCAATTTGTTTTATTAATTTTTCCGCCACTCCATTTTTATACAGATTTGCTAAATGTTTTTACTCTTCCTGACGCCAAGCACATTGGACGCACAAGCACCCTACACATGGACAACACACACAACCGTGCCCGAGGTGGGATTCGAACCCACGATCTTTCGGTTGAGACTACCTTGTGTATTCCGGTAATCCGGGGATAATTTCTGTGGTCGCGGAATAAAAGTTCGTTAGTCAAAAATCTTAGTTTAGAAAAAACAAGGGTTAGATTATTGAGCGAAATCTTTTTCCTATTTCCCAACGCTTTTTCGTTGTTGAGGACGCAATATTTGAATTCGGTCGTTTTACTAAAATAAAATGTAGGTACTTAACTTGTAGTTTCAGTACCTAATCCAATTTCGCCAAAAATTCACTTTAGAACGTTTACCCTGTGACCACAGATTTGATAAATATTCGGGGGAAAATAGTGGACGTTTACCACAATAATTGAAAACATCAGGGCAATAACATGTTATGCCACAATACGTAACTTTTGACAACATGGAGAATATATTTTTAGACATTGCACTCTGCACCTAAAGATAAAGATCATTAATTTACGAATATCACTGCCATATTGCAGCGAATCTTTAAAATAAAAACCCGACATCTAGATTCAACTATGGGGGTACGAAATACACTAATATTTCAATTTCACCAGAAAAGTTATATAGCATGTTGCCCCAACTTCTTCAGTTGTGGAACAAACAATCAAAAGGTGACATGTTCATTAGGCAAAATTTGAGCTCTGTTTTTAACTAGAATTTTATTTCCAGAAAAAAAGTGAAATGTTTCACAGTACTAGGTAGTATTCTATTCACTGAGTTAAAGACAGTGTTGAATAGTGTACAGTTTATGCTATATTTTTTATTTTTATTGAAAAAGAGGGAAGTGGACATGTCTCGTTTTCAATGTTGGCTCCTCACAATTAAAACCAACTGGCAACTACAAATGATTATCACTGAGCGAGTCACCGAGAGCCAGATTTACCGTCCCTGGTAGATGTACTGTCCTTGGTCCCTGGTACCGTCCCCGAGGTCCCCATCGACGAAGAACCTCGTTCCTCGCAAACAAATCATAGCTTAAAAACTAAACATACATATTTTTAGGCAGTAATTTAAAACGTTTGTAAAAATAAATATAATCTATACACGTGAAATGAAAACTGTACTTCTTTTTAACCACATTGAGCGCACGGCGTAGTTGAAGTTTATATGGAGACGGAATTCAGAAAGCTAACGTTTATGATGTGTTTACAATGTGTTTCAATGTGTTTATAATGTGTTACAATTACATTAAATCCCGTAAGATAAATATGTACATATAGGGTGCAGATGCAACCTGCGGTATGTTATAGTACATTATTATCGAGCATAACTTGGAAGTTGCGTTTTAGAGCTTTAAAAGCAGATTTCCGTGTCCTGCATGGACACGACTTTTTTTAATGCTGTAATCTACAAAATGATATATTTTTAGGCGTTTTATTTCAAGCTTTAGCATTTAAGAGAAACATACCATATGTACTTTTCTGTACGTGAAAAATATACTTTTGTAAATAATAACAATAATTGTAATAATAATTTTAGCATGCGTACTATACTGTTTTTTACAAAAGTTCGTAATGATAACATCAATTTTTTACATGACATTACAGAAAAACATAGACGTACTGGAGGCGACTTCTGAAGGACTTTGCTCTATCGATGTTTGAGATCACGATACCGGTTTTCTTTGCATTTTTCAGCTACGCGAGAAGGGGAAGAAGCCCAATTGATCCCTCAGTTGGTGTGCCACTGATGTTAATCCATAATAATGTGATACAGTAATATAAACATTCAGTTATAATTTTAAAAATATCTTACGCGCTTAAACTACTTCTTTCAAAACATTAAATTATTATTCAAGAACGGAATGTAGATCCAAAAATTCGAGTTTTCACGTGTACAAGTGTGCGAAATTTTCTCACGAGTTCAGCTAGTGTATGTAAATCTGAAGGAATATTTTCTTCCTTCCAGAAGGGAACTTCAACACGATACTGTGCTTCTGGGCCCCACAGCCCAATCTGGCCCTGCTCCGTATAACCGCAGCAACCTATTTAAACTTCTGTGTTCCTTTTTACTGTAGATTTTGTTGTTAGGTTGTGTTTTTTTTCTGACGGCTGCATTGATACCCCGGAGCCACGGTAAACCGGAACTCGGTTAAGCGGTATTCGTCGTCAATTCGAATGACAAAATGTCATTAGCCCCGTATTACGAAGGCGACATGTGCCAAGTATTATTACAAAGGCGTAGTCTGACAGTCTACTTTGGGTAAAATTAAAGAAAGACTCATGTTTACAATGAAACACTAAATGGAATGGATTAAACAT
The DNA here is from genome assembly GCA_031308135.1 of Acheta domesticus. Taxonomy (NCBI): domain Eukaryota; kingdom Metazoa; phylum Arthropoda; class Insecta; order Orthoptera; family Gryllidae; genus Acheta; species Acheta domesticus. Next base: position 99,419,062 of record JAHLJT010009419.1, read on the forward strand.
GTTTGATACGGAGTTACAAAATACAATTGAAAGGTTTTCATAGATTCACCTGAACGTCTTGACTCTCACAGAAGACACTTGCTTTACAGTCCACTCATGGCTTTTGAGAAGCGTCCGAAGACGTAGTACATCGTCATGCGACCTTCGTTCTGAACGCCATCTACCGATTATATTTCCTAAATGTTCAGAACAAAATTTAAATGCTACACGACATGGACATTGTATTCACCCCTTTGGACCCAATCACTTTATCCCCTGAACCTAATCCGTGTACTACCTCTCCCACTACTCATTCCTCTACATCAGTTACCCCTCCTTCCTCACCTCCTGTTACTGCTGGGACACGATACTTCCTTCGACCACGCACTCGAGGTAAAAATGAAATAAATAAATAGCAACTACAGTCAGATGCAGCAGAAAAACATCCGTGTAGGTACATGCAAAAGATTCGAATAATGCATCATAATGTGCAATCTCTTTCAAATAAAATTGAATTTATCGAGGTAGCATTACAATTGATCTAAGACAAATAGATGTTTTCTCCTTTACGGAACATTGGTTGTCTCATAATGATATAAACACACTACAAATTCCTTAGCTTTTGCCTTGCAGGATCGTATTGTAGAGTGAGGGAATCAAATAAGGGCCCTGCTTACGAAGGTTCGTGTATTTACGTAAGAAATTATATTGATTCTACCTTCTTGTCAGAATTCAATTTATATGCAGTTGAAAAGGTTTTTGAAACAACAGTAGTACATCTTACTACGCTCAAAATTATCTTACTTTGCATCTACAGACCTCCAACAAAGCAAGCATTCAGATTATTCACTTTCTCAGAAAATCTGGCAGATAATTCTGAAAAAAATTAGTAAACTCTCTTTTAAATTCATTGTTGTATGTGGAGATTTCAATATTGATTTTCTGAGCGAATTCCCACGAAAAAGAGCAGTTTCTCAATTTACTTGATTCTTTTAATTTAGATATTACAGTGAATGTACCTACACGGAATACATTTAATATCACAAAGAGCATTAGATCAAATTATAATTAACAAAACCAACAACTACATATGAAATAATAACGAATAATCTACAGTGACCTACAATGTCACAAATTCTTACAATTACTAAGAACATAAACACTGACACAATAAATAATACACGCACGTGCAGAACATTCACTAAAGTTAATATAAAATTATTTACGGACTACTTGGTGAAGGAATCATGGGACGAAGTTTATAACGCTGTTGACACAAATGAATAATATAGTTTATTTTTCTTCCAAGCTTTCAATTCATTTTAACTGCGTGCTTTCCTCTTAAAAAGAGAAAATTAAACATTTCAAGCAAACGTAATACTTGGATCACACAAGGAATTAGAACATCGTGTAAAAACAAACGTACGCTTTACTTTATTTCTAAACATAATAACGTATCACCCGGTTTCCATGTATACTTCCGAGAATACAAAAGAATTTTAAGAAAAGTAATAGTTCAGGCAAAAATAATGAAAAATAGTCAGGACACTTTTGAGAGCTAGTAACAAAACTAAAGCAATGTAGGGATATCGTAAAAAATACAACCACATCATCTCGATACCTTGTAGAGATTGTTATTTTAAAGGATAATGAAACAGAAACGAGTAATCCGGAAAAAGTTGCCAATCTCTTCAACAAACACTTTTCTATAATTGCGTCTGATCTCACGAAGGGACTAAAACCACAAAATTCAATATCTTACTCTTCCCAAAAAATTTCCGATACGATGTTTATTTTCGAAACTTCTCCCAACGAAATCCTCAGAATAGTCAGTAAACTAAAAAATAAATATTCGTGTGGTTTAGATAAATTTCCAGATTGTTTATTAAAAACTTGTGCACCTGCCTTTATACATCCGTTAACTCACATTTTCAATGCTTCTTTATGTACAGGAAAATTTCCTGATATTTTCAAAACAGCAAAAATTAAGCCACTTTTAAAAAAGGGAACAAAAATGAAATTCAAAATTACCGGCCAATTTCACTTTTGTCAGTTTTCTCAAAAATATTAGAGAGGCTTTTCTACTCACGAATGGAAACTTCTCAGGAAAAACAGAGCGTTTTCAGACTCACAACACGGTTTTAGAAAATCAAATTCTACGGAAACTGTCATTTTTTTCTTTTCTCAATGATCTTGCTTCATCAATAGACCAAAATGAAGTACCCATTGGAATATTCTTAGATCTTTCGAAAAGCTTTTGACGTTCTTGACCATAACATCTTGCTCTCAAAATTACCTTCGTATGGAATTCGTGGTATTGCTCTATATTGGATAACTTCGTACCTTAAACATCGGACTCAAAGGGTAGAAATACCATACAGGCACGAAAGAACATTACATACTATATTTCCAATTCTTTGCCAATTCAGCATGGGGCCCCGCAAGGTTCGATAGCCTATTCTCTTTCTGTTATATGTAAACGATATGCCCTCGTCTATTAAAAATGGAAGAACGGTTCTGTTTGCTGATGACACGAATGTTCTTTGCAAAAAAGAAGCAGTAAATAGTACGATTTCAGAAGTTTCAAATTGGTTTAATAATAACAAATTAATTGTTAACGAAAGAAAAACTGTTTCAATGCATTTTTGCATTTCAAATCGGCAATCGCATGTTCCATTGAAAATGAACAATATGCAATTAGCTGATGTTGTAAGTAACGAAGTTTTTAGGTCTCTCAATTCAATCAACCCTCAAATGGAATGTACATATAACAGAATTAAACACTAAATTAAGTTCATTATGTTACGCATTCAGAATTCTTCCAAATTCTCTCAGTCCTTCATGCAGCTCGTTGCGTTTATTTTGCAAATGTACATTCCGCCTGAATACGGCATAATATTCTGGGGAAGTTCATCCTGTCGTATTCAGACCTTCAGATTGCAAAAGAAAATTATTCGAATAATGAAAAAATACCTTCCACGTGATCCCTGCAAGCCTCTTTTCATTGAGCCGGGAATCTTACCATTGCCTTGTCTATTTATTTACGAATCTGTAATATTTGTCAAAATGACCTAATTAACGGAGGGAACATATTTTCATGCAATATTGATATTTATAATTACAGCACACGCCGTAGAAATCATATGCATCAAGTGTCAGTATGAACAGCTCAGTACAAGAAATCACCATACAATATATGTACGTTACTTTACAACGCATTGCCAGATGACATTAAACAATTAAAGTCGGTACACAAATTTAAGTTAAAAGTAAAGTAGAAATATTACTGATTGTCAAAAAGAAAATAATGTTTATTTTAACAAACAATGATATATAATTAATTAGTTTACGTTTGTATTGTATACATTTGTTCTATATATTTAATACGCCGGTAACAAGTAATGTACTTCAGCTTACGGGACAATGACCCCCATCTCGATCAAGTTTTTGTCCAGTTTCCCTGATCCACTGAGCAAATGCTGAGATGGCCCCTTGTTTTGCTTCTGGACGTAAATGTAACTTCACTTTGCGCACGTTTTGTTGAAGAGTAGAATTGATATTCATTACTATTTTGTTAGCAATGCAGAAAAATCAAATCAGTTCATTCACCGTTGAAATTGATTTTCTATAACTCGGGAACAAAAATTGTTCAAATTTTTATTTTTCTAAAATAATAATTATTTTCTAAATTCTTGTTTCTAGTTTTTCAAATGTTGCTTCTTCTTCTTCTTCTTCTTTTTAATTCTGGGCCTCAAGAAAATGTGCGCAGATAATCTTTTTCGCCAAACGTCGTATACAGGTTTTTACTGTTTTTGACTAAATAAATAAATAAATTCATTATTCACTTCAGCCAATATAGCGCCAAAAATATCGCTGATGTAACTACAAAAGGCGTAGTCTAGTGGACGAAGCGTGATCAAATGGCGTTTACCCTAAAAATGGCACGCGCAGAACGATACGTGTATTTCACGGGCTAATCACACAATGAAGGTACACAGGGTTTCAGAGATCTGGAGGTGAGGGGGAGGGAGTGTGGGAGCTTATGGCAGTAGTTGCCTCGCCTGACAGACGACGCTTTTGTAATCTCCATGTGTGTAGTGCGCCATGACACGCTTGTGGCTTCCAAAAGAAGCCCGTCAAAATTAAATCCTAAGACAACACCAATCCTAATGATATCTGCTATTCATTTAGCCAGAGAGCGAAACAAGTATTGGATAGATACGGATGACAACGAGACCGGTGAAGTATCACTGACCTGAAAGTCGAACATTTGAGATAAATAGTTGGTAGCACTGAGTGAGCATGTGATGCCAAATTTGAAAATGTCAAACAATATAGTTCATGAGAGGAGTGGGCAGTTGCAGATATTTACAAATTGCACAATAGAAACAGCGCTATTCAGAAATTTGAAACGGGAAGCATCCCAAACGTGTTTTTATACGTTTTAATTAGTGTTAACGGTTTGGTTTGATATTACCTTATTTTTTTCTTTTATTGTCATATCGTTTCGCTAAGTGACTGGGAACCTGAGACTTGCGTGTACGATTAGTTTGCGTGTGTGTTTCATTCAAGGTAGCATCCCGAATTTTATTCCATTTAATGTATAAGACATGTTGGCTAATGCTCATGGAATATCGCATCAAGAAATTTTCATGCTTGAAATCAGTGGGCAATTGATTGTAAGAAAATCACAATTGATTAAAATTATATTAGATGTATTTGATTTCACCTCTTTTCCTATAATGCGCAATCAACATGAAAAGTTCTTAAGGAAATCGTTCGACGCCCAGAGCCTCTTCAAGGACAGTTTTCCATATGAACCAACGTCCACCATAAGATGCCTCACAACCAATTGAATACATGCCAATAGTGTAGTAATTCTTGCGAAACAGGGTACTTCTCCCTCTCCCTTCTTCTTCTTTTCATTTATCTTATGCGTCTTATCATTCGTCTCTTCCGTCCTTCACATTCTTCAACTTACTCCTATTCTTCCTCTCCTCTAATTTTTTATTTGTTCTTTTCTGCATGCTTTATTTTCTTCGTGTCTTCTTTTTCTTTAATCCATTCCTCTGATATAATACGAGCAAAATACACGTAGAGCTGAGACTTGCCTCTTCCCTGATATCATGAAAGGATTAACAATGATTTTGGATATTTATATGGAAGTATCTAAAAGTGAACCAAGTGCACATCCTCCGCGTGACACGGGATACTAACTCCCTCGCAGCTCAGGGCGGGTCCGCCACACCTTCGCGCTGTTTCAGAATGCAACATTAGCTCGTAATTAGAATCCTCCCCCTTATTCTGCCGCATATTTGAATACGGTTGACTTGCAGACGACTGAAATGCTGCCAAAAGAAATAAATTTCAACCCCGCCTGAATCATGGAGTAGAGAAAACGAAAATGGCTTCTACGCAGATGTGGTTCTCGGAAGGAGGTGAACAATGAAACTACTATGGGTTAGCAGACACCCTTCAATAGACCTCGTTCCTAATATGACGTACGTCTTGGAACATCCTCTTTGTAGTGAATGCAACCAATCTCGATTATTTGCCTTGTTTTTATTCCCATTTTCTCATCCGTCCTTTTGTTATTCATCTTCTAGTTCAATACTCCAGACAGGAAGCTGACGACCAAGAATTAGATAACTGATGAATTACCTGGTATCCGAATATCCGAGGGCTATTTCACATCAATAAAATGTAAGAAGAAAATATTCTTTCTTGGGAAAGCTGAGGATATTCGGTTCACCCCACATCGCTAGCTGCATGTGGAAGATAAATAGGGGCACAAATTCGGACAACCATTTATATCATACTTCTTCACCACTCCGAAAGCGTTTTCCTGGCCTTTGGCTGATCGAATACCCAATTCGATCAACCGGTTTACACATATGAGTACGCCAACACGTATGAACGTATGAATACATGTTATTATGGTTACATGTTGCATATTTGTTCCTGTGAACTGAGATTTCTTTTCATTTACTTTTTACTTTCTCGCTTACTACTCGTACTTACGTAGTATGAAGAAACTTTTGAAGTATTGCTGAAAAACGGCGATTTTTCGACCGAAAAACGCTTATTGGTGGCTCCTGATACCGAAAAGTGGATAAATCTTGTTCTTATATGAGTAAATTATACGTTGTGTACTCAGAATTTACGTTTTCTAGGTCTTTGATATAGAAAAGTTGGTTGACGGCAAAATGTCTGTCGGTCCGTCTGCCCAAGTGTAAAGATACATCCTAAATAGTTCACACGATTCTCTCCAAAATTAATTTTATAATAGAAGTCAGATTGCAAATCATTTTTATTTCTGAATATCCTGCTAAAAATCTAATTTAAAAAAATGTAAACATTTGACAGAAAAAAATTGATGAAAACCTAATTATTGATCAAAAAAATCATTTTACAAAATAACAAGTGAATGAATCAATTGTACTTTCCGAAATAAACATTGTTGAATTGTCACGACCCAGTCACCTATGGTGAAGACCATATTCTTGCAGGACTTTGATATTCCAAAGCAAATGTTCCAGTACTGTATTGATTGATTGATTATTTGAGTTTTTGTTTCCGGGTGGATAGATTACTGTGGCCATTACTCCTGTAAATGTAGTGCATTTTAGAGCAAGTGGTAGCGGTCTTCATCCTCCGCTAAAACAAGAGATCTGGGGCTGACCTTCCCGAAGGCTTGCGCAAGTTTCTCCTTCCAAGTTCCCTATAGCAGGTTTGTGTGACCCCTGCCAGCAGAGCAGCATGCTAGCCGAGTCCCTGTGTGGTCTACCAACATGTACTGTTGCGCATTCAGATTAAATTATGTGTGTGAGGGAGGACACATTACAATAATAAGGAAGGAAATATCTTGTGCGGTCATGACTCGTTTGTTAAGGAACTGCTCTGGCATTCACTTGGAATAGATAGGAGAACACACGGACAACCACCAATAAGAGCAGTTGGCCGCTGGAAACACCCTCCAGACGGCGGCTGAATTCGGTTGATTTATTGATTAGTGGTTCCGGGCGTGCCAACTGCTAAGATCATTAGTCCCGTAAGTATTGTGCATGTTTTTGTTCGGGAGGTAGGGTTGATCTTCCCTCGCAGGATGGCGAGATCCGTTGCCGGCCTGCCCCTCGACTAGCGGGGTTTCCTTCAACCAGGTATCTCCTACCAGCGGGCACCGCCCATCTGGGACAATCTCTAAGCTCCCGACCGGTCTCCCGGCGAGTGTGGTCGTGTAGTGCATGTAAGTATAAGTGTGAGTAAGTAAGGGGTAGGATAGGACAAGGAATGGGAAGTAAATATCACATGCGTTTCGTGGCCCGTTTGTTAGGGTACTGCTCCCACATTTACCTGGTGTTGATCGGGGAAACCACGGGAAACTACCGATCAGAGCAGCCGGCCGCTAGAATTCTCCTCGAGACAGCGACTAATTTTGACCGAGCTGACAAGCTAGTATCGAAAATTCTGCCACCGTCGGGACTCGAACCTTGGACCTCCCGGTCAGAGGCACTGCAATGACATCAGTCGATGTCCTGAGCCACCTCTCCCGGTGGCTGAATTCGACCTCGCTATCCTACCCGCCGGTAAATCTACAAGCAGAAGCCCGATTGTAAAGCCGAAATCCGCCATTTGCGTGCGTCATCGTCGCATTCCGCGGCTCGGGGTCTTCGCCTGGGAGAGAAACGCAAAAAAGCGCCCCCCGTCGATGGCGAGGCGAACTAGAGGTGCTGAGGCAGCTCTCCAAAGCCACCAAGTCACGGCGGCGCTGCTTCAGGCCGCACGACGCGCTCATAGATCGTGGATCCCTCTAATATCTCTCTAAAAAAGAGAAAACCCGACGCGATATTCGAGTGCCCTTCAGCCGCTCGGGAGATCGTTGGCTGACCACTTCTCAATGCCGCTCGCCGCATCGCCCGTCAGCCTCAGCGGGATTCAAATCAACCGGAATCAATTCCCCGCACTAATCGCCAGTTCCCTCTGTCAATTGTCATAATGTATAGCAGTGGTCGTCAAACTTATGAAGCTTGTGAGCAACCATTCCGTGTTAATTCTTACTGTGAGCTACCAAGAAACCAAGACACATATTTTTTATAATATTTACATTTGTTTATTGTCTTTAAACATACACGTCAATATTTAAAAAAATTTAATAAAACTGTATGCAAGAAAAATAAATTGAAATGAAATTGCATATTACAAAAAAAACTGAAATATAGTTAGTAACAAATTATAAGCATCATTGTAATGAATGTAATTCATCAGACTTGTTAATGAGAAGGATGGTACTATTTCGTGTCATTAACAAGTTTTTATGTTGGGGGAGTAGGCCGTGACTGCCATTCGAATACAGTTGTCTAAATGTTCATCAGTGAGTTTGTTTCTGTACTTGTTTGTTCTCATTAGAACAAGTCCAGGGTGGCCAACCTTGAGCACGCGCGATTACGGAAAATTGCCTCGTGAGCTACTAGTAGCGACGGTTTGGCGATCACTGATATAGACGTATGCGTTCAAAACATGCATATTCTTTAAGACACACTGATACAATCAACCTTGTACATATTCTCTGATGTGATAATAATTTGTATAAGTTTTGCTCAAAGCAAAATGCGACAATGTTGCACATTTCATAGCTGTCACTGAGACTGGCCCCTAATGCAATTCTCCAGATAGTCCTTCTCCTAGAAGACCTGCATTTGGCTTCAATTTTTGCGAAGTCAGGATTGCTTTGAAGAATTTTAGAGAGGTTTGATGTGAACAATCAGTAGATCATTTTGTCCACAGCTCATATTGACATAAAAGCTTCAAAGAACCTCTCCTGCTTTAATCATATGATTGGTACTGTCAGTGTCACAGTGCTGTCATTGGGTAGTCTGTCAGTGGGCAGAATACATTTTTACTTTCCCGTATACGTACGTATACACGGAGTGATATACGTAGTATAGGGAAAGTTATGTAATGCTGCGCGAAAAAATTGCGAATTTTCGGCGGAAAAATTCATTGCCGGGCCGTGATAACGAAAAAGTGGATAAAACCAGTTGCTAAATTAAGAAAAAAATCCCCTAACACGTGGTATAGCCAGAACCTCTTTTTGGTGGGTTCTTGATACCGAAAAACCAATTGAAAAGAAAACGTCCGTCTGTCCGTCCGTCTGTGAACACTGCTAGCGCCTAAACCATACGTACGACTTCTTCCAAAATGGATATTCCCCAGTCGATCTGATTTTAGTCAAAGCTTTGAGAGCTTGAAAAAGATTCCATTAAATTTGGGGGTACTTTACATTAAGGCTAGAGTACTTAATATTAAGTCTAACATGATGATCTTCGAAGTCAAACTTTCCGACACGATTTGTCATCAGCGATATCGGTGCGAAAGAAACGTTCTTTTGCCCCTCAACTCTGAGGTTACTAAATTTTTGATGAAATAGTATATCAGTTCAACAGAACTTATGTATTGACAAAATAGTAAAACTAATTTGTCTTTCCTTTAATATCAGGAAATGACCCCACGACCATACCACCGTAAAATACTGATCAGTTGAAATAAAGAAATTAATTTTATTAAAACAATTTAGTATATATTTGTATTAACGAATTAGGATTTTTTACGATCATAAGTCATTTGATCCATAGGAGTTAGTTTAATATTTGGTTCCGAAATTATTGAAACGGATATACGAGTTAAAAAAATAGACTTGTAGGTGTGAGGAATAAAATATATTAAAATCTAAGAATACGGGCGCTAATGATGATCAGGATAATATGGCGATCTGAAGAAGAAGCTGTAAGTTTTACCTGGCTCAAGATCTTGAATCATTGTGTGCATGTGAACTTCAACGTTTTCTGTAGCAATTTTGCCTCTCTTTAAATTGAATTTTGCGCACTTGTCAAAACCAAACTTCACGCAGATGTCATTGCTAAAATAATTGATTGGAGCATTTAGGAAAGAATCGCTTCATTCTATATATCATAAGTTGGTCCATCATTTATAAGACAGAAATCTTTTAAATAACAGTTTTTAAAATAATACAAATTTTCCACAATGTTTTGGAAACATTTGGTTTCCATCATCAGGTGACAAATAATTATATTTTATATATATATATATATATATATATATATATATATATATATATATATATATATATATTATAATTTAACCAACTTATGATATATATTAATAATAAAGACAGAAACGAAAAATATTAAATACAATCGCTTCATTCTTAGCAAACACTTTAAGATAACCCATGTGAAACAAATGCGATCTAGTATTTCATCACCATGGAACCTGTAACAAAAGTCAGTGTGCGACAGCTGTCTATTATTGCCATTATTATTATTATTATTATTATTATTATTATTATTATTATTATCATCATCATTATTATTATTGTCGCTGCCTCTACAATACTTTGCGGAAAATGTGAGCTGTTCCAAATAAAGAAATTCCTTGCACTTCCCAGTCTTTTGAGTTACCTGGGAGTTTAAACAAGTTCCTACACAAATTATGCGGAACAAATCCCAGAGCTCCGATGACTATCGGTATGACCTGTGCTTTTGCGCAGCGCATTCGGCTGATCTTGATTTCCAAACTCTTGTATTTAAGACGTTTCTCTGCCTCCTTGGTAACGACGTTTTGATCGCAAGGTACAGCAACATCGACAAGTAGACACGATTTTTTCTCCAAATCCCGGATAACTATATCCTCGTTTGCCTCGTGTGATCAGTTTGAATTTGTTGGTCATACAATATTGTACACAATCCAACAGACGTCACTGGCATTGGTGAGTGTTCGTACCACTTGAGGCATGTGTTTGGAACTTCGAGGGCGGTACAGATCTGCCAGTGGATGTAACCACACACCCTGTCGTATCTTTTGAGGTATTCGGTCTTTGCTAGGATTGGACAAGCTGAGACAAGATGATCAATGGTTTCTACGTGTTCCTGGCAAATGTGACATTTATCATCTGAGGAAATTTTGAGAACTGCTTTATCATCATGCCGTGTTCCCAAACGTCTGATTTTGGGCAGCTATTACAAGTGCTTCTGATTCTTCTCAATGCAATTTATCCCTGATTTCTTTCTCAATGCAATTTATCCCTCAATTTTGGATATTTAAATGTCAATCATTTTTTAAAAGATAGGAGTAGCTGTGGAGTAATAACATTAAGAGGAGGAAAAGTTTCATTGTACCGAGCATTGCCACTAGTTCTTATCAGCGACTCTCAAATGTAATCCTTTCGATATCTTGAGGTCGAGTATTTGTAACATTACTTAAATATTTCTTTATTAGGTATACGATAAAGTAGAAAAATAGTTACAGTATCGGGTTACTATGTACAAGACTCTTGTGTGAGTTCCTGGCCATCTCCGCATCCACCCTGCACCTGCTCCCCGCACTCCGCCTCCACTCGCTCTCCGCCCCGCCCTGCCACGCTCCGGGTAAACAATCTGTCAATCGATACAAATCCCCGTGTTTTCCCCGACTTACGAGGGAGAGACGGCCGGGAGCCTTCTCAAGGCGAAGCTAGGCCTCGTTCTGCCCCGACCCGCTCTCCGAGTCCTGTCAAGTACCAGCCAATAACTCACCCAATCACCCGCACACACAACATTCACCCAGGTGCTCATACAGCCAACCACTCATCCAAGCACCTACTCATCCATCTACCCTCCAACCACCTACCGAATCATCCACCCTAAAAGTCATCCAACAACCCAACCACATCACCACCCAAACACCTATTCACCCAACCAAGCTCTCAATTACACAAACCCCAGCCTAACATCCCAAACACGCACCCAACTACCGAAGAAATCAACAGAAGTCCCATTTCCCTACACCCGTCCACTCATCCAAACATCCACTCAAGGACCAACCGAATCAAACACCCACCCAATCCCCTACGCAACTATCCACCCAACCACCTCTTCAAACACCTACCCAACTAACCATCTACTGAAATACCCTCATCCTCGCTAGCGGACCGTCCTCCCTTACCCCCAACCGACTGTCCGACCACCTCCTTAGCCAATCGTACCCCGCCCGTTCGACTAGTGCCCGTCCGCCACCTGTTCGACCATTGTCAATCAACTAGCAGGAGTCAACCGCACATTCCCTGCTTCACTGTTCTCCACCGATGCACTGCCCGACAACTTCCCATCCGTTCACCAGCCATCCGCCTCCTGCCCATTCGTTTACTGTCCACCTGTCTACTGCCCGTCCTTCGCCCTCCTCTTTTAACAATCCGATTACCGCCCCGCCTACCTAACGGTCCAACCACCCCATCCCCCATCCAAACCCCCAATTCCCCACGTTCCATCTCCTGCCCGTCCTCCACCCCTCCTCTCCTAACAATTCGCTTACCGGCCCGCCTACCTACCTATCCAATCCCCTCATTCCCCACGTTCAGTCTCCTGCTCTCCCACCGCTTCATCTCCCTACCGGTCGAACCGCCCTATCTCCCATTCTCCACGTTCCGTCCCCTACCAATCCATGGCCCCGCTTACCTCCCGGTCCTATCGCGCTCTCCCCCATCCCATCCAATTCCCGCATTCCCCACGTTCCTTCCCGTGCCCGTGTACCGTCCTGACGCGAGGGCGGGGGCCACGCGCGGGCGCACGCACGCTCTAGTAAGTGTGTGCGGCAAGTGCGTTCCGCGTGGGTTCCCGCGCGGCGCGGCGCGGCGCGGCGCGGAGCGGCGCGTCCGAAGCCCAGGCGGGGAGAATGACCTCCGAACGCCCCGCGCTCCTCATACGCCACACTGTACGCCAAACAAGACAACGCCACCGCGCTCTTGCGTTGCCAGACCCCATGGCCGTGCTGGGGATGGCATCGCCAAATACTCTTGGGATGTATCCAACTGTACTAAAGGCCTCAAATATAAAGATAGTTGTATTACATTGCTCAAATAAAATAGACTACTGTAAGAATAATAGGAATAATAGACTACCGTAAGAATAATAGAAATAAAGGAAAGCTAACCCAGAAAATAAACTAGTGCGACAGAATAGCACAAACTTTCCCGTATTAATTTTCTATTTCATTTGGTCTCGGCTAGCAATTCGGACTCGACACATACTCTTTGCTAGCTGCAATCTATCGCCAACCAATTTACTTTTTTAAAAATATTTTCTTAATTTTTTGGTTTCTTTATAGTAGAATGGAAATATTATTTTAAGAATATTAAAGAACAGTGAAACCTCGTCCTAAATGACACATTTTCTTTGAAAAATTTAAAGCCGTTTTAAGGGAATGGCGTTTCATTGCTACTGTAAATGCGAAATTTGAAGCTCTTATTCACAGGAGTCTTTTGTGTTTTCGAAAACCTTCATTTGAAGTAATTTAAAGCACTTTAACTCACAAATACAATAGTGTTATCAAATTGTAGGAAACGTGCATATTAACGGTGTGAGAAATCTTTTAAAAAATTTACAATAGTTTAATTTTTGAAAAAACAAATAAATACCCCAAAATGAACTTTACCTCATATTAAAAATCACTTCCCCTTTCAAAGTCTCGGCAACGCTGAGCGCGGACCATCACCAGTCCAACCAGCTTCAGTTATCTATAGGCAGCTCCATTCAACTAGCCTGGACATGTTCCGTCCTCAACGAAATCTTAACACCTTCCACGAAATCTCAACACCTTTTGTTTAGCTCCTTTCCTTCACTTACCACGAAAGCTTTTAAAGTAAAATCTTCTCTTCCCGTTTTTTGTTCCATGTATTGTTCTAAGATGAAAATTATATTTTCTTCCTTATTTCGACATGTGTTCACTCGTATGTTCTACGTAAATCAATTATACAGTTTATTTAAACGTCCCGTCTCTTTAAATGTAAAACTTTTTATTTTGCTATTCCATTTTCCTTACACCCTTACTTACAGTGTAGGTTGTTCACTTGTATTATCATAACAAATAAAATTACTGCAATTTTGCTATTATTTTCTTCTCTCACCTACTGCTCATTGGTATCTCACAACTTTAAATGTCATTTTTTATTTATCGTAGCCTGCTTGAATTTTACTAGTTTTGCGATGTTGGCGTAATAAATATACAAAAATGTTCTTACGCCGTCATTTGTCTATATGAACAAAGTAATAATTTCCTTTAATAAAATAGTATAATTATGAATTTTATGACATGTCCATGTCATAAAATCTGTCACAACTGTCACAACTGTTTTTGTTAAAATATTTGAAGGGTTTTTAAAAAAGCAGCCTTAGTTCAAAAAGTGAGATTTTGAGACACTATAACGCTACAGTTTAATAGCCGCCATTTGCTGTGTTGTAATGAAAAAGATCAGCCCCCATCCGTAGTCATTAACCCCGAAATATTGAGTAATTTTCTTAAAAGAAACCTAGTCCAAAGTCTTACGATATACAAATTTTCAATTTTTTGAAACAACACCATGGTCCATACACGCCCCACGTTTTTTCGCTCTGCTAAAAAACTGTGTTTTTGGACTACAGCTGTTTTTCTAAACCTCTTCATTTAGTTTATTGTAATATTATTTGAGAGAATTTTATTTATTGTTTTGAACAATGTACTTGCTACTATTCCGAAAACCATTTCCTGTATTTTAGAAGCAGTTTTGCTGTTACAGGCTGTTACAGTTTATCACTAATTACAACTGTTTAATGCAGTACAATTGATACCGCAAAGCAAAACATGCAGAGACCTAAATTTTCCTCTTCAAAAGAACTTAAAATGGAGGTGTTTTGGAACTTTATGGATCGATGACTCCACCTTAATGATCACAAATTTCTATACTACAAATTCACATATCATCTATGAATATCACATTCACATATCACATTTTAGAAGACAAACCACCACAGAGGATTATTAGATACATTTTAAGGAGAGTTCCAAAAATTATATATAACAATAGGAATGCCATTCATGATTTCAGAGAAGCTGCAATACTTTCAAACATTATAACCATTCCCTTTGATTTCAATTAAGTTCCAAAGAAATAAATCACATTAGAAAATAATATTGTGTCCAGACTATAAATTGAATGTAATTTCCAAAAATGGATTAAATACGGTGCACGAAATTGATTCAAGTGGAGTTGAAATACTAGAGCAAGAAGATAATTACTTCAAAACGTGAACAGGCAAAATGATTCACATCCGTAGGAGAAACACATTACAAATATACAGTCAGGCACATCCAAAATGCATGGCAGTTAAAAACTACAAATTATTTAATTTAGTACTTTAAATTTCCCCCTCCTCGCACGACACTCTTTGACTTGGGCTGGTTACTTACTGTGGGCAAAACAAACTTCTCCCTGATCACCTTGCCGTACAACGCTCCTTGATTCGGTTTGGTAAACGGTGTGGAGTGATAATACAATCTTCAGTCATGGGATGAAGTGGATCAAATAACATTCATTGTAGGTACTCTAGGATGCATGTTTGATGCAAGACCACGTGAATACGTACGTCCACAAGAATGGTGTATTTTAAAATCTATATTATATACAGTAAGCCCTCGTTAGCAGGAACTCTCTTAACACGAATTTCGCTGTATCAGGAAAAAACTTCGGTCCCGGCAAGGTATTACATTAATTGGGACATTTATAATACTCGGATAACACGAATTTTTATAACACGAACCCCGATTATTTCCGTCCCTTGAAATTCGTGTAAATGAGGGTTTACTGAATTTTCATGATAGTGGCAGTCCATTATCCACTTTCTTTAAAGTCAACCAGCATCACTGATGATCCATTTAAAAAGTTGAATAACAAAAAAAGCACCCATCCTTTGCACACACACTCCTCAATGCACATTACAATCTAATGTAGTCCTGGAAAAAGGCTCAAATATGTAAGGAATCGAACATTATCAAATTAAATATTTAAAAATACTTTGATAATGTTCCAATAGGTCAATTTATTCTGTATAAACTGTTTGAATATTCTTTGCAAATGTTGTAATAGAACAAAATACTTTTATATTTAGTTTAGAAAAATTAAAATTTACAATGACTAGGTAATGGTCTGTTATCACGGCATTACATTATTAAGATAAATTATAATCTATTTATTTTCACAGACAACCAAACTAAGATTATCTTTGTTTTAAAATGTTTATATGGCGAAATGGTGCTCAATATCTCCTCATTTTTGTAATATTTTTAATTAGACTGAATATTTAGTTAGTCTGTTTTGATTGATAATTGGTTAGTTTGGAATGGTTTGGAATAACGGAACGGTTTGCCTCTGACAATCGTTGATCTCTTTCCTCCAAGTCTCAGTAAATTTAAAAACTAGTGGTTCTACAACAGCACATACTTTTCTGTATTATTGGAAGCAGCTACGTAGAATTGAAATATTGCACTTTCCGCCCTACTAACTTCTTAGCTATTATTTAAAAATGAACAATTCAACCAAGAAGCGATCAACCATGGTGTAAGATATATAGGTGTGTTAACTAGCCGCCATTGGGGCAAATTTTCTGAAGCCATTTTGAGACTAGTTCCTCGCTTGTTCGTACGATCGCACGATCGTTTTGGGCCGCAGTGTAAGATATACATCTTAAGATGACTTCTTAAACTGTAGCTGTTACACATGTGTAATATAGTGTCGTGTCGTCTACAGTCGTGTAGACCAAGCACGACCTTGCCCAATTGAGACCCAAAGATCGCAGCACTTATATGCGAGAACTGTGAGAAATAGCCTCACATAAGCTTCAGTTTTAGACTGGGAGTGAACACACCTATTTATCGTCCAGAGTGCGAACAATTCACTGTTTTCAATGCAGTGTTGTCAAAACTATGTGAATCCCACAACTGCATAAAAGTATAATATTACTCGTTCACTTTACATTTGCACACGGAGCGCTGCGATCTGTTTACATGAAGTCACCGCCGACTGAATGAGAAACGCGCGTCTGCAGTAGATACTGACCGTTTTTAATATGTTGATGTTGAGGCAACAAAAATTTTAGGTCTTTCAATTCAATCAAACCTCAAATGGAATGTACATATAACAGAATTAAACACTAAATTAAGTTCATTATGCTATGCATTCAGAATTCTTTCAAATTCTGTCAGCCTTCATGCAGCTCGTTGCGTTTATTTTGCAAATGTGCATTCCCGCCTGAGATATGGCATAATATTCTGGGGAAGCTCATTCTGTAGTATTCAGACCTTCAGATTGCAAAAGAAAATTATTCGAATAATGAAAAAATGCCTTCCACGTGATTCCTGCAAGCCTCTTTTCATTGAGCTGGGAATCCTACCATTGCCTTGTCTATTTATTTACGAATCTGTAATATTTGTCAAAAATGACCTACTTAACGGAGGGAACATATTTTCATGCAATATTGATATTTATAATTACAACACACGCCGTAGAAATCACGTGCATCAAGTGTCAGTATCAACAGCTCAGTACAAGAAATCAACATACAATACATGTACGTTACTTTACAACGCATTGCCAGATGACATAAAACAATTCAAGTCGGTACACAAATTTAAGTTAAAAGTAAAATCTTTTCTGCTGCAAAACTGTTTCTATACAATTAGAGACTATACTGATCGTGAAAAAGAAAAATAATGTTTAATGTAACAAAACAAAGATATATAATGAATTAGTTTATGTTTGCATTGTATACATTTAAAAAAATATTTAATACGCCTGTAACAAGTAATGTACTTCAGCTTCCGGGTCAATGACCCCCATCTCGATCAGGTTTTTGTCCAGTTTCCCTGATCCATTGAGCAAATGCTGAGATGGCCCCTTGTTTTGCTTCTGGACGTAAATGTAGCTTCACTGTGCGCACGTTTTGTTGAGCACTCCTTTTGCTTGTAGTTCATTTACAGTTAAAAATTGATTTTCTATAACTCGGGAACAAACATTTTTCAAATATCTTTATTTTCTAAAATAATTATTTTCTAAATTCATTTTTGGTTTTTTTTTTTTTTATTCTGGTCCTCAAGAAAATGTGCGCAGATAAATTTCTTTCCCCACACGTCATATACAGTTTTTACTGTTTTTTTTGACAAATAAATAAATATGATATACAGATGGCGGTGAGCAGCACACAGAACCCCGGCAGGGCAAGAACATAACCATTAAGCAGTAGATAAGTGCTATGAAGAAATAAAAATATTGTACGGGAATGTTGTGAATAGCGATTGGTGTGATCTATTTTGTTGTATATTACCTTAATTATTTAAGGGCGTGACTCCAGCTCACTGTCAGAAAGACATAATTCGTCAGCTGTGCCCGTAGCGCTTGTTCTGCCTTCGGAGACAGCTGTTTGACATCGGCACCATTCGTGTATTAACGGTTGTGTGTTCGGGCCTTCTCTTTCAAACAACATTAGTTCCTAATTCTGCCGTCTGCCAATGTAAAGTGAACGAGTATTACAAACGTTTTGTAAACTTGTATTGGAAAAGAAGTCTGATACCATACAGCTCTATCAAGTCACAACAATGACACGTAATTCACAGAAATTCGCGACAGCGGAAAGGAATTCAATTGTTGCGTTCACTGCATTGTCGATACTTCCTTAATGTGATAGCAATTTTTATTTCCAATATTTGAAAAGAAATAATTTCTTTAAAGATTAATGTGTAAATGTATAACAAAACTTCGAATGTAAAAACGAACAAAGAAATAATATACAAAATTGTAAATTCTAATTTACGACGCATTCGGCTGTGATGCACAGTAGATTTGCAGCGGGCTAATATGTTTGTCATGAAATTATAGAAAAACCACTAGTGTTTTCAAAAAATGAAGCATGACCATATTTGAAGATGTAGTTTTAATAAATATTGAGAAAACCAGCTGCCATCTATCACCGCCCAAAGTACATTTTTTTACCATTTTTCTAATTTTTAGTTTTCCTAACGGTAGAACGGAAATATTATTTTAGAATATTAAAGAACACAAAAACATCGTCCTAAATGGCAATTTAAAAAAAAATTGTTGCCGTTTTTAAGAAAATGGCGTTCAAGCGTACTGAAAATGCGAAATTTGAAGCTCTTTTTCACAGATAATTTTTGAGTTTTCAAATAACTTCATTGGAAGTCATTTGAAGCACTTTTATTAACAAATATAATTATGTTTGCAAATTGCTGGTAATGTGCATATTAATATTTGAGAAATCTTTCAAAAAAATTCATTTGTGTAATTTTTTTTAAAAAAAATATCCCAAAATGAACTTTCCGTCATAATAAATTGTGCAAATAGCACCATCCGTTTCAAAAGTTTGAAGAAAAAAATTGGACCCATATATGAGAAAATAGCTTTTGAGCTATTTTTCTAGCAAAAAATGTGGAATTTTGAGCTAGTTTTCACATTTTTGTGAAAATTATAGTAGTTTTCGCGCAATATTGCGTGCAATATTTGCAATTTTAAAAAATTACGAAAACAAGATTTTCTCAAAAACTGCTCCAAATTTTTTCTTTAAATATTTGATGGGAATAGTGCTAAATGTGCTATATGAAATGACATAATTGCCATATTGCTCTATTCTTTTGTTGTTGTTTTTAAATTACAAAAATGTAATTTTTTTTGACTTGTCTCCCAAGTCGGTAATATTTAGATTAGTGGCGATTTCTTCACATTAATATATTTACGAATACATGTGCTTTAAATAATGTCAAGTAAAGTTTCTCGAGAACTCAACTGTTTTGTGAGAAAACGAACTCACAATTCCGCATTTTCGGAAACGCTCAAACGCCATTTTCTCATAAATGGCTCCAAAATGTTTCTTCAGACTTTTGGAACGGATGTAGTTAATTGCACTTTTGTATATGACGTAAAAGTCAATTTAGGTTTGTTTTTGTTTTTGCAAAAATTACATAATAAAAATCACTCACCTCACACATTTCCAGCTAATTGTAAACTATTATATTGTGAGTGTAAGTGATTCAAATGATTTCAAATGAAGTTTTTCAAAAACTCAAAAGTTTTCTGTGAAAAAGAGCTTCAAATTTTGCATTTTTAGTAGCGCTTAAACTCTATTTTCTTAAAAACGTCTCCAAATTTTTAAGAGAAAATTGTCATTTAGAACGAGGTTTTAGTGTTTTTTAATAGTTTTGAAGTAATGTTTCCGTTCTACCATTAGGAAATCTTAAAATTAAGAAAATGCCAAAAACTTTGGGCGGTGATAGATGACAGCTGGCAAGAAAGAGTATGTGGCAATTCCGAATAGAGAGCCAGACCCAAGGAAATAGATAACAAATACGGGAAAGTCCGCGCCATTCTGTAGCACCACTAGTTTTAATAATCTTTTGATTTAATAATCGCCAGCCTAGTTACCATTTACTGATACGTGAATGTCCGCGGCCTCTTATCAGTGGCAGTCCCTATTCTCTCACAGTATTGGACTCTTTAATGAGACACCGCTCATTGTTCTCTTTGTTTCTCAATCCACCTGGAAGTCAACTTGTGGGTGTGATGTGGAAAGTACGACCTGCGGTCAAACAATTATTTGCTGCGATTGACCATTCTATTCACTCGTCTTTCACCCATTAATTCGTAATTGCCCAGAGAAGTGGATTACCTCGGTCAGTCTTTCAGGGCTAGGGAGAAAATTACTTATGACAACCGGAGCTGAGAAGAAAATCAGACAACTTTAACTGTTAAAACCAGGTGAATGCCGGTGTAATGGTACATTTACAAAATGGCCACGGACTACGTGAGATCTTTACTTTCTCATTCTTTCCCACTTCTCTCCTCTCACCACACATTTCCGCTTACATACATTACAAGTACCACCCATGTTAGAAGATTAATCGGAAACAGAGGTTTTCTCGTCTGGGGCTGTGGTGCGCTGGGGATCACTGGACACGACAAATCGACCGGAAGTCTACCTGCAGCTAGGCGCTGAATATTGCATTCGAGCGGGGGAATAATACCGCTACCAACGTTAAAATATTTACGTGACTAATGACCATAGCGGTTGACGTCCCCAGAAACGCAAAATCATTGTAAAAATTGCTTTATTAGAATTATTACTTCCAATAACAATTATTACTGCCTTGTAACGCAAACGTTATTGCTAGAGATGACTTTGCGGATGTTTAAGAGACATTGAGAAAGGTTTTTGCATTGTTCATGTTATTACAATTTTCTAAGTGAGTAAAGATTTATTCAATTTATTGAATTGTAAAGAACAGTTGAGAGACTTGATGAATTTGAAGAGAAATAATGATTGACGAAGTTCCTGGGTACGTTTCTATTTATTCTCCTCTCACGAGACTACTACTTGAATTGCGAAGCACTTTTGTGTTGGAATACTGTTGAGTTTTACATAGGACTAGATTAAGGCTAAATGTACCGAAAAAAACTTGTAGGAAAATTCAATAGATCGCAGCACCATCAGCAGGAATTTACTTTACCGATAACGTCTGAACAAATGGTCCGATTTTCGATCTGTAAACGGCATTTGACTCCTGTTTATAATAGAATTTACGCTACGAAGCCCTTTTTCAAAAAAAAACTAGCAGAAACTCGATTTTTAAAATTTTTCTCATACTTCCGGGAACAATTTCAAAAATGTGGGCTTATAGCGCGATGGCGACACGCTTCCAGAATCCAACGCCGTGTCAAACATGCAAATCGGATAAATAGGAGCGACGGTAAGTGAAATTTCGAAAAACACCTCACCCCACTCCCCCTTCCCCCTTCCACGCCGCCGCGACATTGTTGGCCGGCGGCGCGGTCAAGCCGGCACGGGCGAGCCGGGCGGCGGCCGCCGCGGCGCGGCGACGGGCAAGAAGGCTGAACTCTCGGGGGCAGCAAGCCAGACACCCCGTCACTTCGTTGATGCTTCCGTCACTTCGCATCTCAAGATATTTTTTCCCCACATATGAAACTAGTGATGCTGTAATAGGGGTAAACGGTCTCGTATCATCTTTAATAGTAGTATAAAACTATTATCTTATTCACATATTCCATCTTCCTTCGAATACCATCATAAGAATGTCTGAGGTATCACTCAAAACACCGATCCCGCTTTGGTGCTGATTTCAAAAAGAAAAAATCGAACTAATTGCGTAAATATCACCCATATTCCATCTCCTCACATCGTATTTTAGATATATTGTACTTCTAAGATCTTCCATTACCATTTCACTACCGGAAAAAACAAGCGGAGATAACGCAAGAGCTCTTTTATCCTACGTTTCGATTTATCATTTCAAAACGGCGTTTGTCACCTTGATAGAATTCACCTGGTTAATCCTTTTTCCAGTAAAATAACCGAATCGAATTTTTATTAAAACGTTTTCGTACTTTAGGACAAATTGCACATACTTTCTCATAGTAATCTAATATCTTTGGTCTGGGCCAGTTTTACCATCTTTCCCCATCTTCTGACATCTTGCTGACATCTATCGCCGCCCAAAATACATTTTTTGAACTTTTCTCATTTTTCAGCTTCTTAATGGTAGATACGAAATATTACTTTTAGGATATTAAAGAAGAGTAAAACTTCGTCCTATATAGGAATTTTCATTGATAAATTTGGAGCCGCTCTTAAGAAAATGGCGTTTAAGCGTTACTGTAAATGCGAAAAGGAAGCTTTCGGAATTTTTCACAAGAATCTTTCGAGTTTTCGAACAACTTCATTTGGTGACATTTAAAGCACTTCTACTCACAAATGTAATAATGTATAAAATTTCTGGAAATGTGAATATTAATGGCGTGAGAGACACTTAAAAATACATTTATTTATTTTTTGAAAAAATCAAAAAAACTACAGCCAAATTAATTTTATGTTAACTTAAAGAATGCAAATAGCATTCGTACGAAAAGTTTGAAGAAGCAATTTGAGGAAAATGGCGTTTGACCATTTGTACAAATTCGGAAGTTTCAGTTCATTTTCACAGAAAACATCTGAGTTGTCGAGAACTTTTAAGACATAATGTTAAGCACATGTACTCGTAAAGTAATAGTAGGGAGTTTTTTGCACCCTCGAACGTTACGTACTATCGATCTTCTGCTCATTCGCAGTGCAAGTTTCGCTCACTTTGGTGCATACTGCGCATGCGCCAAAAGATCGATAGTACTTAACGTTCGAGGTGGCAAAAGTTCCCTAATATGAACAATCGCCCGTAAAGAAAATATTTACTAAATGAAAGGCTAGTCAAAGAATTAACATTTTTGTAAGTTTTGAAAAAAACAAGGAATCTGGCAATATGCGTTATGTCATCTCAGAGTACATTAGGTACTATCCTTTCCAAAAGTTTAAGGAAAAAAGTTGAAGTCGATTTGAGAAAATCTTGTTCTTGTAATTTTAAAAATTGCACAAATTGCCCTCAATAATTGCGCGAAAAACTACTAAAAATTTCAAAAAAAATGTGCATGACCCTTATTGAAAGAACTAAGTAGGAGAAAAAATATAATTTTAAGGGAAAATCTCTATCTTCAATTGCAGCACGCGACATGTAGGAAGAGCACGACAAAAATCGAACTTTTGCAATTTTCCCAAAATCAGTCAGCAATGAAAATAAGAGCTATGCCACCTTGAGTGTATTTACTTTATTCTTACAAATTAATTTAAGTGAAAGTATTGGAGTAATGTTTGATTGATTGTTAGTGATTTTGGAGGCGCTCAAAGGCTTTGGTCATTAGTCAGTAAGTGCAAGCATGTTTATTTCATCGTGAGGTGGAAGAGATGTCAACGCCCGCTATGCCGATGGCGAGATCCGGCGCTGACCTTCCGTCCACTAGCGCGGGCTTCCCAACCAGGTATCTGCCACCAGCGGGGCACCACCCCAGCCGGCGAC